>JASCZW010007318.1:9859-79259 GCA_034211315.2 Aedes japonicus
AGATGAACAGAATTTACTACAAATTATTCCGGGAATTTGAAGGCTAAAAATTTTTGGATACCGTTTCAAACTCTGAATTGAGATCCGGTTCGAGAGGAATTATCACTGTCAGAAAATCGTTTTATGGAGGAAAAGCTGCATCGCTACGTGCATTTAGAAAGCCTTTTAGGAGACCTCTTCTAAGTTCAACTCAGTCCTGTCTCATCGGTCATCGGAGCCATAGCGGTCCTCTACAACAACTTCTCCCTGGCAAGTACGCATTTTCAAACAACATTACTCTGCCTGATCAGCTTCCGTGTTCAAGTGCCACTGCGGACCCAATCGTACCACTACGTAATTCGCTACGAGAATGTGGCAGTTCTGTCTCGGATTGTTTCACTGATGGAACCTACTGACAACCAGATGTTAGTTCCGGAACTATTTCATATTTACCAGAACGCGCTGTCTGTTTCGTCATGGGGAATTCCAGTCACTCGACCTAGTCGTGCCAGCTGTTTCCTGCCAGCAACTTAGTTCTGCTTCCTAAATTCAGAGTCGCACTGGTCCTGTGGTCGAGTCCGGTGATGGGGTCTCCTAACCCTTATTTACAGGCAAGTACATACCTTCATGCAACACTTCTGTGCTTGATCAACTTGCATGTTGCAGCGCTACCTCACAATCCCCCGCTCCAACAAATGGCTTCTACACATCCCATCTGAGCTTTGTTTAGGCAGTCCTACTATTCACTCGACTCAAGGTATCTCTCACTACGACTTCTCACCGCAACTTCGCATCTACTATCAAAATGTTCGTGGACTTCGAATGATGAAGATCGAGGATTTTCATTTGACAGTGCATGTGGAGTTACGATGTGATAGTACTAGCAGAGACGTGTATTGAATTCTATCATCTCAACTGTTTGGAAATTCATTCACAGTTTTCCGGACAGATCGTAATCCACTGAATATAGCAGAAAGCGTCGTGGTGGAGGTGTTTTGATACCAGTATCATCTAGATTATGCTGTTGTGCCGACCCAGCCCCAACCATGGGTCAACTGCCCCTCGTTAAGTGGTTTCATTTACGTTGTCATTTGACAAAGAGATGCAACTGTAGTGGTCTTCCGTATACCTCATGTGCCAAGTTGATCGAAGCAGTCTACATCCTCTATTATAATGATGCCAATGGGCATCATACCCGCTATGACGCAAACTGCGACGTGACACTGTGCAGTACGCACTGGTCACTCTCAGGCACATTAACTCATGCGTACTATCCAGTTTACCTTGGTAGCTCTTACTACTTAACGCGATGACTCACGCCGGCCCGCCATACCTGATTATGGACAAAGCAACTCTAACCAGGAGCTTCCGCTTGCTCCCTCGCAACTCCGAGCTGTTCAACATCATTCGGGACAATGCCGGTATAGCCATGCCGGTATAGCCACCCAGGCCTTCTTGCAGACGTGATCGATGTGGCTGATAAAGGACAGTGGCTCATGACCCCCAAATACCTCAGGCATTCCCATGAGATGATAGTGCAGCTACCCACACTAACCGTCGCATGTTGCTCAGATTTCTTGTTATTGATCACAATAACCCCTGTTTAATGATGGGCTCCAGTTTTCTGGAAAGCATCCATCATTCTAGTAGATCAATAGAAGTTGTAACCGTTAACTCCACCCCTATGGATTCTTCATAGACCTCAAGGGTGCTGTTCTTCGCGAAACCGAAAGTTTTACCCCGTTAGGAAACTTCACTCGCACTAAACATTGTGTTCCAAAGCCCCGGGTGCAATATAGAACCTTGCAGGACTTCTGAGGTGATTTGAACATATTCCTGACCCACTTCTAATTTGTAAACCACCACACAATTCTAGAAATAGCTTTTCAAAATCCTGTACATGTTCCCAGAATCTTGTACAAGTACCCTGTAACCCGGAGGCTTTGGAACTAGTAGGCAATAAGCTTTCAACTGAAGATATTGAACACGTTTCTAATGTCAAGGGCAATCACTGCACAGTAGCGGCCTCCTGCGCTGGAGTATCATTTGAGCTGTCTTGGTGACAGACAGGACAGCATCCACTTTTGAATTGCCATTCCGGGAGCCAAACTGTTTATTCGAAAGACGGCCTTTACCCTCCGTGTACTTCGACAGTTTGTTGAGGATTATCGTCCAAGCACCATACCCGTCGTATCCAACAGGCATATACATAGGTTGAATCACCTGGTAGTTTTCCTGTCTTTGGCAGTAATACTAGAGTCTGTCACTTCCAGGTATCTGGGATATCCAGATATTTTTGGATAACTGCCCTGAACATTTTGGGAGCCAGTAAAATATCAGTCTTGATGACTAGGTTTACCATGGGATACCATGTGGTCCTGGCACTTTGTTCACCTTGAGCGACTTTGCTAGTACAATGAGTTGATAATTCGTAACCGTCGCCTTGCCTAAGTTCTCAGCGGACCCGTTGTCATCGTCCTCGTGATTGTGGATGTTCGGCGTGTTTACCACCATCCTTCCATGACCATTACAATGTTATTGTCTGGGATACTGAAACGCTGCTCATAGGACAGATTTACGACGGTGGGAAGGGTTTTGCTCGGTATGAGCCCCTGCTCATATGGTTTTGACAATTACCACACTATAGGCGTCACTCCATGGGTCCGAATTGGCTTTCATACATAAACCCTCGAACCAGGCTCGTATGATCGAAAAAGGTTAGGGATCAACTCATCGACCAGTATACCGGCTACTTACCAGTTCTGGGTTTGGTCGCGTCACGATGATCGACTCCACTTCGTTTCCATGGTAGATACTCTAGGTAACGACGTTAGCCAGGTGTACATTGAGCCTAGCAAGAGGCTTTAACATACTGACCCCTTGTATTGGTATGGTGACTCCTCCATTCCAGTGTTCAGGAGTTGAAATCACCCGCTATAACCATCGGCTTTCGGCCAGTCAACTCCGGTGTCATGCGCGTCGACTATCTGTGAAAACTGGTTAGTCGACCATCGTGTAATTGCCTGTCGTCCATAATGCCGCCACATTGGAACTATCTGCAAAGCCGTTAGCGGCAGGGATACGGTATGGGTCAGATATTATCATAAATTTCCTGTCGCCGACTCGCCAACTGTCTGAAACAACAGTTGCTGGGATGCCTCTCAGTTGTTCAGGTTGAGCTGGGCTACCTGGTTTGTGAATAGCTTCTTGCTTTACACTTGTTGACTAGGCACCTTGAATTTCTGTCTAACTGACCCCCGGAAACTACGAAACCGATCGGCGTGAAAATTCGCATGCAGGGTTTTTTAGAGCCAGGAAAGGTTCTTATGATAATTGTAGATTCCTACCAGCTATTTAAAGGGGAGTTCCCATACAATTGAAATACAAATTTCTGCAAAACTCGAGAGCTAATCAAGTAAATGGAACCAATCTTGGCATTTGGAGTTTTTGAAGACAAGAAATGTTTGTATGGTCGTTTGAAACCTGCCCTTCTTCTAAAATTGGGGCTTGCATGCGAATGAAATGCGAATTGCGTTTCTTTCGAACCGTATATCTTAGCCGAATTATCTTCGTAAGCCATCCAGCGGTACGAGAGTCCCCAACATCGATCATAAAAGTAGCAAAACCGCCAACATTAGGCCGGAATTTGACAAAACTCCAAGGACAGCTCTAATTGCCACCCTCTACCAGCAATTTACCAGCAAAAGCACTAGCAAGACTGAAACAAAAAGGTCACAGTCAAAGCTGTAGCGTTCGACTAATGGAGCTAATTGAATGAGATCTCAAAGCGTGAGGGAAGAGGGTGCGGATCTTAATTTTTGCACCATCCTAGACGCACCGCTATTGCTAATACTAGCTCGAACTGCATTGCTCCAAAGTGCAGCGTGTCACCTAGCAACCAAAATGACAGACATCTCTGGTCGGCGTCGGTGACAGTGCTAAGTACTCCTAAGTAAGTGGTTGTCGCTGTTGCCAGGCAATAACCGTAAAGTTCGAAAATTGCTGGTGAAATATTTTGACACACTCCGAATGAGAAGGTGTTGCAATCAGTGGTAATAGTATGAATGTTATTAACACCATACTCTCATATTAGGCGCTAAACTGTTTAACGTTCACTCTGAATCTCTCAGGAAAAGGAACAACAAGTAGTCCATTATGGTTCGTTCAACGTAACTTTATGATTTCATATTCACTTATTCATTGCTATACAACGCATCCAACCCGATTTTCTTTAATAACGAATAAAATCACCTCTTACTGGAACCAAACAACTAAGCTCATTCCCGTTAATCGAACATGACAAATTAAGTGCAATTACCAACCACTAAAATCGCAACATGAGCTTGCAATTGCAGAAACCCGTTCGATTAAACTCCCTTCAAACCTGCCGAAACCTGCACCGGAGAACGTGTTTCCTTGATTTAATTCAATTTGCGATTTCGAACTACCCTTTTGTGTGTGATTCAGGAAGCCGAGCAATGCCAAGGAAAATTACCAAAATCACTTTCAGGACGATATCTTTTGAATGTTGGCGTGACTCAACAAATCGACTCTCACGATTCGTGACCAACTCGGAATGAACAGAGCAGTTTTGAGGCCAGCGGCGGTCCACCTCCGTTGATGCTGGGAATGCGAACGAGAGAAGTCAACCCCTTTCCTTTGAGCTAAGTCAGTTATCTACCGAGCAACTCAAAGGCAAAGGCACGCACACAGTAGGTATTCTTGGTGGTTCAACATTCGCAACAGTGATCCGGCCATATGGTGCGCTCGGTATGTTGGGCTCAATGTGTGACTGCGGTACTGGTAATGGACATTCATTTTATGCCATACATACTTTTCATTTCACTCGATACAATTTCACACGGCGGGAGCTCTTTCTGCTATGGCTCCGCTCCAAAATTGCACTTTTTTTTATATTGGTTTGATGTGTGTGAAATTCCTTACTGATTATCGACAATGATAGGTGTCGTAACTGGTGGATATGGGTGTTCTCAAGGGAGGTGATTCCCTTTTAGACAGCGTACATTAGTCTAACTCTAAACCGTTGGACGAATTCTCAAGGAATATTAGCAAAAAAAAAAAAAATAGTAAAACGTTACCACGTTAAATTTTGGAAAATAAAATAATAGCAGCAAAAAAACACATAATTCAACAAAACCGTTTGTTTATTTCAAAACCATTGCGTTATATCTACATTAGAAACAGTTGCTTAAAATGCTAATCCTTCTTTCTGTAAAACTCTCAAACTCTCTGTGGTACACCCGCCATCAGGTTCCACATAATATCCTCAGATATGCCCGCCGTGACGATTCTCCATCTTCACTTGAAATCATCGGTACACAGAAAAAAATTATTAATTTTAACAAGCGCGCAAAATTTTGCTCGTTTAATTCCAAGCCAAAGGAGGCGTAAACAACGAAATATTTTACAATCTTTCATGCACCGTACAACAATGTTTGCAATCTTTCATACAACAGACTAGATTCAGGCGTTACCTGGTTTAAATTTACATGTGATATCCCATTATTTTCTGCCAAATCTAGCATTCCCTTTATGTGGATAAGATAACGCAGAAAATTCAATGTTTCTTTTTATCTGTGTAGGTTTGAAGAGTTTCCGCTTAACTAGAGCTCAGTACTCCTCTATTAGGCGATGTTCTGGACAGTATGGTGAATTGGCTGTTTTTTTGGCACGTATTTAACGTCTTGTATCTTATACCATGCCAGGACGGATTTCACAAAATGACAAGAGCCCAAATCAGGCCAAAACAAAGCTGGAGAGCCGTGGCTTCTGATACACGGTAGCAACCGCTTTTGCAGACATTCTTTCTCGTGCACATCCTTATTAACAGTGCCGCACAGTGGGGAATCACTGGTCATTAATCCAAAATATGAAATTCACGTTGACGTATTCTTTATATTTTTCCTGTAATAATACACTATTGAAATTTGTAAATCCAAATTCTTGATGTGATTGAACTGAATTTGAGTTCTGTACAATTTTTTAAAGTGTGTCACCTCTTGTTTTTTTGCAATTTTTTGAATAAAATTATAAAAATTACATAATTCGCTAGAGCTCTACGATTGACTTGAATGAAGATGGTGTTAAAGAAAAAGTTCCTTGAAATGAAGTATAGAACAAATCTGCATCATTAAAAATTTTCAAATAGTACAAAAGTTTAGTAAAAAATGAATTTAAACGAAAAAAGGGTGATTTTTTTGTGAAAACCATGCTAAAAAACTATGATGCCCGGGCTTGCCCGGGTTGGGGTAGGTTGTAAATATTAGATTGAAATGTTAGCTTTCAAATCAACATAGCCTTATGTAGCGCAGACTTGCGCAGCGTATTGATATTTTTTAAAGAAAAAAAGGGGTTTGGCCATTTGCGCCTTTTTTGAATATTTGACATGATTTATCTCTTCTGCGAGCGCTATACTCTATTGAAGTGCTTGTGGCAATACTCTATTGAAGTGCTTGTGGTACCCAAAATAATTGTGGATATGGATAGTTAGTGAAATTGCAAGTAAGTTGTTATGGTTATTTCTCCAGAATTGTCAGTCGTGGAATAATTATCAGAAATAAATGTGATGGTCTGGCTAAACTAATTCTGATGAACACTGCTATTTATATTTTTAAAGGAAACGGATTAAAAAGTCACTTTTTGCGTGACATAATTAATGGACGTCCCCTATTGCGCGAGGATTGATCCTCGATTATTTACAATATGGTAAGGAGGAGCATTTTACGTTGATTGCCAAATGGGGTTGTGATGAGGCCTCAGGGCTCACAAAGTACAAACAAGGGTTCTAATTCGAGTCGAATAGAGATTCCAGTATATTTTTGCTCATTTGTTCCACTACGGTTAGTAGGTACTTGGAATATGGAATAATAATCGGCCAGGATCGTCATGATGGTGTAGACCACTTCATTTACAATTCGGCTCAGAAACTGATGAAGTGATTAAAACTGAATTTAAACGAATCAAAAGCGAAATTGATGCTTTAAAACCCTTTGAAAAAATTATAAACGGCAGCAAAATTATTGTTTCTTTTTCCCTATTTCTCACAATGGTGGACGGGAAGTACATTAACACTAAAACAAACACAAGTTCTGCACAACGCTGCTATGCATGCAAGGCTACAATTTTGGAATTGAATAAAATAGATAAAATGAACACGGTGAATGTAAATGAAGAATATCTCAATCACGGGATCTCTTCGCTACACGGTTGGATACGCTGTTTCGAATGTATGATCCACTTTGCGTATCGTTTATCCTTCAAACGCTGGAGGAAATCTGGGTTCAAAACACAGTTTGAGGAAGCCAAGAAGAATTCAAGGCAGCTTCAAGATCAAAATGGGATTGGGAAATGGGATTAATTGTTGACAAAACGAAGCCTGGAGGATTTGGAAGCAGCAATGATGGCAATACTGCTCGAAGATTTTTTTCAAATCCTGAGATTAGTTCTGTTTCACAGGAGTGCATTAGAAATTATTTAAAAGGCTCCGAAACGTTCTTATTGCAATTTCATGTTCAGAGCAAATAGTCCCAGAGAAATTTACAATTTACTGTATCGACACCGCAAAGCATTACGTAAAGCTGTACCAAGCACATGCCGACTGCAATCCACAGCATCTTAATTCATGGTCATAGTATAATCCAAGCAGCAATATTGCCAATAGGAAGAATGTCGGAGGAGGCTCAGGAAAATAGTAATAAAGTTATTAAGAAAACGAGTTATCATTTCACACGAAAAAAGAAGCGAGAAAATAAAAATAGGGATATAATTAACCGCCTTCTGGTTTCCACAGATCCAATAGTAAACGTTCATTTTGAGAAAGATAAAAATAAGTTTAAGGAACTTCCTGCTGAAGTAACATTTCTTATGAAAGCCAAATACAATATTGATTCAGAAGAGAAAAAAAAGAAGGAAATTTAGCTGATGAGGATAATGAAAAAGATGACGAATTCTAGACAAAATCGTTAAAAGGTCGAAAGTAACCATTCTAAACAATGACTTAAAACGTGAATTTCCTTGAAATGCTAGGTTGCTAACATCTATATCCACTATCGACGGGAAGGTTATAACTTCCTGTATCTGTTTCTGGTGCTATTTTGTTTGTTGAAGCCAGCAGATCCCAGAAAAATACGCTAGAAGTCATTGTTTACAAATGTTATTTTCGACCTTTTGACTGTTTTGTCTAGAATACGAAAGTGAAAGTTCTATTGCCGTGTTATATAAAAAAAACTAAATTCTTCACACACGAAATCATACAGAACATGGTTTTAAAGGAGTCCCTTGATACAAATAACCTTTTTGTAAGACCTGTTTGGTGCTCAACATAGTCACGAAACTGTTAAACAATTACTGAAAAAAAAACTGAGAAAAAAAACACAAAATTCAACAAACTGCTAATAAGGCAGAAAACAATTTTTTTGGGTCCATTTTAGTATTACGTAACACCAGGGAAATGGTGTAAACAAATCTGACATCACCTAACGCGCCATATTATATTCTATGAAAAAATATGTGATTTTCAAAGCGCTTTTGAAAAGCCAATTTTTTGTGTTTCGTAATATTTGAGCGCGTCCTAATGAAAAAGCAACCTCATTTTTGGATTTAGCGACCCAAAATTAGTTACGAAACACGGGTTTTTATCGATTCTGAGACATTTTTAAGCATGACCAGCTTTTGTATGGAGTCGCCCCACTGTGTGCCGGTAGAGACGAAACTTTTAGATTTTCGACCACAACTACATATGGCCTGTCAAATTAAATATAAAATTTTCATTAATTCACTAAACAATATTAAATATTCATTAAGACGGATAGTCAGATGAAGAATAAGATTAATAAATAAATAAATAGATATATCAAATACTTCTTCGAATTTGGACTCCTTCTTTGTCCGGAAATCCTTTGCATTGCGGTATAAAAAGCCAGACCCGGAAGCTGTTCAAAGTCTTCGAGTACGTATTTTTTGGCGTCCATTAACTGTGTAATGCTCCTAAGCACGACTTTTTGCATTAAAATGTTGCTAGTCATCACGACTGGGCACCTTATTCACTATGTACGCCTTCAGTTCTTGCCTCTGCTTCACTTTTTGTTCGTATGCTTTTTACTTTTCAACTTTGCGGACCACATTTTGCACAGAAAGAATGGGTTTTTTCTCAATAATGGCTACCACCTTCTTCTCCATTTGTCAGGAACAAAGTTTTCGATTTGTTCCACTTCCAACCTTCCGATCTACAGTCAAGCGCTGGTCGAATGATTTGCAAACACAAAACATGGTACTTTTCGGTAGTTTTGGTTTCTTTGCAAGATTGCGATAAATTCGAATTTTGCTGCCGTTCGTACAAAATGCGTTTGCGCACTTCCAGTAGATTCGACGCCATTTTACTGAATGTAACAAACATGTAAACATGTTGTACCACGAAATTAAGTGGAGAGTTTCAGCTGTCATATAAGTGAGACGGTTCAATGATCAGTGAAATTCATTCTCTGCTTGACGTTCGAGCAGTAAAGTTCGATTTCTCCGCTGCGCTTCGATCTTTGTTTGGACCTTACCAGTGGTAATCCAACTTAGATATCGTTGTGTGGTTTTTTCGTCTATCGCGCTGTTCGGTAGTGTAGTGTACGTTTTCTTTTCGCCTTTTTTTTTGTGTCTCTTCGACGCTTGGCCACTTGTTCGAGGTGGCAAGCTTCAATGCTGAGCTGCAGAAGTTGGCAGCAAACCCACTGACACCAACCACTGTTGCGATGGCACGCACAACAAAAAAACTGGTACCTCCACCTCAAGCCACCGTACAACATCAACTGCTGCCTGCACCAAACAGGCAAGCGGCTCAAAGCGACCCCGAACAGACGATGCCAACCCTGGGTTATTGGATCAAAATGCCAGACTACTGGCCAACAACAGTTTTGCCATGCTTCCGGTTCAATCGGTCACCGAGCAGACGGTGCCAAAAAAAGTGAGAATTCCACCTCTCTTCACCACCACGAAGGAAATCGCCACGCTCAGAAACGAACTAGCGGCGGCGCAAATCCATCCGTTGTTCAAGCTGTGCAGCATGGGCATCAAGATCGTCTGCTCCACCGAAGCAGATTTTTCATCTACAAGACGATTCCTAGAATCGAAGCAGCTCGAGTATTACACTCATGACACCCCCGGAAGCAAGCCAATGAAGGTGGTTATTCGTGGACTACCGGAATACCCACCGGAGGATATCATGGAGGAAGATGTTCCCCATGAAGCGGGCCGAGGCACGAAACCATCGAGACCTTCTCTATCTGGCCCACCTGGAGAAGAGCTCGATGAACATGAATGAGCTCTCCAAAGGGCGAGCGCTTCTCACATAATTGTTGAATGGGAACCGTACCACCCCAAGAAGCGTGACGTAACGCAATGTGTGAACTGCCTTTCCTTCGGCCATGGGACGAGGAACTGCCGCATGAAACCGCGCTGTGGCAAATGTGCAGGAGCACATGAAACGACGAAATGCGACCAAATGGAGGAAACTGCCGAGGCCAAATGTGCCAACTGCGGGTCAAACCACGATGGCCAAAGCCGTGCCTGCCCCAAGCGTGCGGAGTTCTTGGAAATCCGGAGAAAGGCGTCCGCCAGAAATCGCAACGCGCGAAACCGTCATCAACCTCCTCCGAATACGATCGAGAATTTCCCGCCGCTAAGGTACCAAGTGCCGAATCTGCCACCAGTTCCATCGAACTATCGCCATCCAATCCGTCCGTCAGCATCCGTTCAGCAACGATTCGCGGCAGCCGCCGCCGCCCCCATGCCGGCTCCTCCTCCAGGCTGGGGCAATCCAAATCTGAGTTGCAGTACCTCCACGCAGCCACCGGCCGATGGACAGCTCTACGACTCGGAGCAAATGGTCGAGTTCGTCCAAGAGCTTTACCGCCAACTACGTTCCTGCCGCTCGAAAGAGGAACAGCTCAAAGCCGCCACATCCGTGACGATGAAGTTTTTTTACAAACATGGACCGTAAACGCACTATCAGCATCGTAAACTGGAATGCTTGTTCCATCCGGAACAAAACCATCGAGCTCGGTGACTTCCTTAACATCGTCACCGAGACACATCTCAAGCCGGATCTGAATATTTTCATCCCTGACTATCGGATTGTGCGACTTGACCGTAGCGGCTCAAGTGGAGGAGGAGTTGCGATCGCCCTGCCCTACAACATCAACTGTCATCTACTTCCGAGCTTCCAGCTGCAGTCCATCGAAGCTATCGGAGTCGAAGTCGAAACTGCTATCGGTCCTATCACCGTCATAGCGGCCTATTGTCCCAAGCAAGCCAGCCTCTCCAATGGAACAACAACAATGCTACGAAACGACATCCGCAAGCTAACTCGGAGGCAGGGACAGTTCATCATCGCCGGCGACCTAAATGCGAAACACGAAACCTGGGGGAACACTCGACGCAACCGGAACGGAATAGTACTGCAGGAAGACCTGGAAGAGGGACATTACACCGTCCTGGGCCCGGATACTCCCACCCGGTTGAGCAGATCCGGGGTCCATTCAACAATCGACATCTTCCTCACCAACATGGGGAACAACATCGGCCAGCCGATCGCATACCACTATCCGGTGGTGGCCGAAGTTGGCTCCTCGGTCAACCGGCATCGTATCACCAGACGGAACTACCATCGTGCCAGTTGGGAGAGGTTCCGACAACAAGTTGACGACAACATCGATTTCGACATGCACCTTGATTCGGTTGATGACATCGAACGGCAGCTGCAGAGCATCGAGCAAGCGGTCTCCCAGGCCCGGGAGCAACATGTACCGGTGATAGATCAGATGAGCAACTCTGTACCCATTGATAGATCCACTAAAGAACTTATTCAATTGCGCAACGCCATTCGAAGGCAATACCAGCGAACTATAGTCACTAGATTCATAGTCTGGCGGATACAACGACGGGAGCCAATTTGAACTGTCAGTTGGCGGAGCCAATCGAGCATATCTCGAGTAATTCATGTTAAGGGCCTAAAAGCCATTTCTGAACGATGACTTTAAACGTTGATTTCTCACGAATCACGAGAATCCCACTATATCCTACTATTCCATATGGTAGAACTAACATTCTTCAACCAAATGCTGCTTTTGTTTCAAGAGAGTGATTGTAGATTCAAGAGAAATCGATATTTAAAGTCATTATTTACAAATGGCTTTTAGGCCATGAACATGAATTACTCGAGATATGCTCGATTGGCTCCGCCAAGTGACAGTTCAAATTGGCTCCCGTCGTTGTATCCGCCAGACTATGAATCTAGTGACTATACAGCGAACTGGTTTGCCTACTATAAAAAGTCATTGAAATCGGATGACCAAAATTATTGAGGCCAAAATGGTGGACCTCAGAAATAACAATTCGCTCAAATCCGCTCTCTCCCAGATTGTGCAAAGCCGTTCTGGAAGTTGACGAAAATCTTAAAAACTAAGCCAATACCCATCCCACCCTTGATCCCACTTGACGGCAATTGCTCCATGGATCGCTTAATTACTCCTGCAGAGAAGGCTGTTGAGATAGGTCAACACTTCGTCAGCTCCCACAATCTTGGACTAAACTTCGCCAGTCCACACGAAGCTGCCGTTAGCGAGCTTGTAAACAACATCCATCTAAGTCCCAATTACTTCTCAGAAGAGTTGGAAATCTCAGCTGACGAATTGTTAACCTATATCAAGACCTCTAAGAACATGAAGGCCCCAGGTTTCGACAATATCATGAACTTGGAGCTCAAGCAATTGAGCCCCCAGTTCTATAACCATCTGGCGATGGTTTTCAACCAATGCCTGCGACTTAGCTACTTCCCCTCGTGTTGGAAGTCAGCCAAAGTCATACCCATCCGGAAACCTGGGAAAGATCCTTCGTGTTCCAAAAGCTATAGACCAATCAGCCTTCTCTCAGGAGTATCCAAGCTGTTTGAGAAAGCGATCCACCGTCGGCTTCTTTCATCTGCCGACGAGCTGAACATCTTGCTTCCGACGTGGTCGGTCTACAATTCACCAACTTAACCGAGTCATTAACATCCTCAGGCGGAACAAGTCTGTTTCGAAAACATCGACATCGAGAAGGCCTTTGATAACGTGTGGCACGATGGCTTGATGTACAAGCTGCATCGATACAATCTTCCTATCTTCCTGGTGAAGATAATTAAAAATTATCTGACGGACAGAACATTCCGCTGCAAGGTGCAGTTTCTGATGCACAAGAGATTTCCGCCGGTGTTCCGCAGGGAAGTATACTAGGTCCACTTCTGTTCAACCTATTCACCTCGGACATACCCCCGCTCCCTGAAAATGGATCTCTGTCGTTGTTCGCCGATGATACCGCAGTCGTCCACAATGGTAGGATAATAAGAGCGCTTACAGCGAAACTGCAGCGAAGCCTGAATGTTCTGTCAGAATATTTCACCGAATGGAAGATCTGTATCAATGCGGCGAAGACCCAGGTCATCCTATTTTCACACTCCAACTCTCCCAGACTTGTTCCGCCTGAGGATTGTAAAATAAGCCTAAGCAACACAACGGTGGAATGGGCCAAATCAGCTGTCTATCTTGGCGTTACCATAGACAGCAAGCTTATCTTCAGGGAACAGGTTGACAAAACGGTCACAAAGTGTAACGTTCTGTTGAAGCTACTGTACCCATTGATCAACAGAAGGTCTACATTATCCCTGAAAAACAAGCTTGCTGTCTACAAGCAAATCATACTTCCTGTCATCGAGTACGGCATGCCAATCTGGGAGAGCTGCGCAAAAACACATCACCTGAAGCTTCAGCGTATTCAAAATAAGTTCCTCAGGCTGATCCTGAACACCCCTCCAAGGACAAGAACATCTGAGGTCCACCGTCTGGCCGAGATAAAAATGCTCGACGATCGCTTTAGTGAGTCTATCAATCGGTACAGGGCACGCTGCCTGACATCGGATCACCAGATCATCCGGAATCTGGTTTCCCACTAGGTTTTTCTAATTGTAGTTTTAGTTGTAGATTAGGTAGGTTATCAAATTTTATAGCTAACAATGCCCCAAGCGCTGAACGGAAAATTCATGTAAAACATAAACATTATAAACACAACAAACACACAAAATTAAATAAAGCTGAAGAGCCCAATGGGCTAAAACACTTAAAATGTAAAAATACGTACACAAGACAAAAGAATGGACATATAAAACATGTTAACTAAAAAAAATCCGTGAAATAATTCAAAATCTTCATTGAAAGAAAAGTGTCCGAAATTTAACGTGAATAGGCTTTAAATCATTGTAAAGAAGCTTCTTAAAAAATAGTGAGTTCAGTCTTCCAAATATTTCTCCTACAAAGAGAATAATAATGAACTTTCACAGACGCGTAAAATTTTCCTTCGTTTGATTGTAAGCCAAAGCAAAAGTAAACAACGCAATTATTTGCAATCTTGCATACAGCAAACAACATTGGTTGCAATCTTCTTTACAACAGACCTGATTTCAGCGATATTTGGCTTGAATTTACATGAAATAAAATGAAAGAGGATGTACTGCGGAATGCGTTGTCAATGCTAGTTAATAAATGTATGTGTGTAGTTGAAACCTCCTATACTGTACAGCATGCAATTACTTGTGATGTCAAACATTAAAACGGTAAAAATATATAAATTTAATCTATTGCTTTGTTGAATCTTAAATAAATATGTATGCACAAATCTAGAGCATTGATAAACATTGAAAAATACGTGTATTTTCATCGGATCATACAATAGTACACGTTGCAAAGATAATAGATCTCACTGAACACATTTTACAATGCATATTCATATAAATTGACATTTTTTCGAATATGCTTCCGTGCTGTTTTCTCGTTGAGCTGTCATCCAGCGTTCAAGAGCGGAGGACACAAGAATACATTTTTACCACATAAAGCAGTTTACTTTTGGTTACTTGCTGAATAGTAAATAGTAAATATATGAAGTAACAACTGCCTAATCTTGTAAAGCTGATTTTATTTCTGTTTTCGAATCCATTGGGCCTTGAGCTGTTTTCAGATTATTATCCGGATTCGCCCATCGCGGCAACCAGAATCTTCTCATAATATGAAGATAAATATAATTCCATATTTATTAAAACTTATTAATTTCTAGAAACGCATTTGATTAACCTTTTGTTATGTTGAAAACATGAACCGCAGCCACCGCCTTAATGTTTTTGATTTTTAAAGAAATGTCGTATAATTTTGAAATTGATATTTTTCATATTTACGATACTTCCCGCCACTTGACGCCCATGTCTTACATGGGTAAACAAATTATTCACAGCTCAAAAAAGTTGTGTGAATTTCTGTTCAATATCATGCACTCAAATGGAGCGTCACAAAACTTTCAAATTAATATTATAATTTGATAAGGTTCTGGGTCATTCCATGCATTGCTAATAATGTTGTTTACAAAAGCCCGTCTTCATTACAACTATTTCATGCAAGTTGGAGGAAACACAATTTTACATGCTCTAATATTTACATCACAATCAAAATTCAGATTTTTTTCTGAGTTGGTTGAGCTATAAGCCAATAATATTTCTATCTCCATCATCATCTCTTCCGCTCCCAATTATTTGACAACCGTTTTAACTTTGTAGTCTGAACTAGGCATTACCAAAAATATTTCGTAAATATATTATAAGAAAATGTGAGTTTCATCTATTCATGAGAAGTACAGAGCACATAGCGCAGAACACATAGAATTTACCGAAAAGTGCGACTCTATCTGGGATGCAGAGTGTTTTTAAATCAGCTAGGAAGAGATATGCGCACGTTTAATAGAGAGCAACGTTTCGGGATTTATGGCAAAACGATGGAAAAGCGATGCAAGCAGATGTAATTAGTGCAAGAGATGGATTAAGATTTTTTCAAAGATTAATTTGCCAGCATTAAATGTTTACCCATATAAGATTAAGAATTAGTTTCTCATTCCCAGGAAGTTACCTCGTAGACTTGTTTTACCTTACACAGAAAAATATAATTACTTTTAACAAGCGCGTAAAATTATATCTCATTTAATTCCAAGCCAAGAGAGGCGTAGACAACGAAATTATGCGCAATCTTTCATGCGCCATACACAATGTATGCAATCTTTAAAGCAACAGGCTGAATTCAGGCGTTATTTGGCTTAAATTTAAATGAAATATCCGTTTATATCTGCCAAATCTAGCATTCCCTTTATGCGCATTAGATAACGCAGAAAATTCAATGTTTCTTTTTATCTGAGTAACTAAGTTATTTCCGTATATTTAGCATAAATCGCAAGCATTAATCGCAATGCCGTTTAAAAAATGAGAAATTATTTTACCAGTAACTGGAAATGTTGGCTTCGGCAATGTTGAGTTTGTTCGACAACTGATTTCTAAACTTCTTATTCAATTTATTCTTCCATAAAAGCACTTCACAAAGTACATTTATCTAATACACAGAAAAAAAATTTTTTAACAAGAAATTGTTTGCAATCTTTCATGCACCATACAACAATGTTTGCAATCTTTCATACAACAGGCTAAATTCAGGCATTATCCACCTAAAATTTACATAAAATATCCCATTATTTTCTACCAAATCTACACGCGAAAACACCGCAGTGGAAACTACCATTTCGAGGGTTAAAATACCAACAATGCGTTTGATTTTACCATGCCAGTGATTAGACCATGATACGGTTGATATCAATGTGAGGTCTGTTAACTTTACCACAATTGTTGAAGGTTGTACCATAAACGTAATAAATTGGATTGAAATTTCATGGTAGTCTTGAAAATAGGTATGGTCGGGTAAAATGGTATTTTATAGTACAAGATTTTTTTTTCTGTGTAGCATTCTCTTTATGTGCTTTAGATAACGCAGTAAATTCAATGTTTTATTTCATCTATGCAACTTAGGTGTTCAGCCTTGATTTGATTATCTTCAAGGAGTGAGATTCCGTTAAGCTACATATTTCTCCAAATAAATCACTTCCACTCAAAATTGCTCCTGTTTTCGTTGCCTATGATAAGGCTTTTTTCACACACAGACACAGTTCAAATGAAACGATAGCAGAATAAAAAATGGTCTGCCCACAATGGCTACACACCAAATTTTTTTCGCTGAAAATCAGCGAAATTTTGCTGAATTTTGCCCAGCTGAATTTTCAGTAATCATTTCAGCAAAATAAAATTGCTGATTTTTTCAGCAATGCGAAATGTCATCCTGCTTGACAGAAGTTTGCTGAACTTTCAGTATACATCTGATTTTTGCTGGAAATTCAGCAATTTTGGCTGTTTCGTGAATTGACGGCACTTTGCTGGTAGAATTCAGCAAAAATTGTCAATTTACTGAAAAAATCAGTTTTCTGGTTTCCATTCCATTTCACGATTATTCAAAACATATTTTATTTTGGTTTTTTTCATTTATATTTCAAGATGCTTAGTCAACCTTAAAAATGGTGTTATTCACGGTTGTGGACACATTGTCCACGGCCAAAACAGCTCCAGTGAAAAAATTGAAAAAATTTGAAAAAAATAATATGTTTGCACTACCAGTAAAAATGCTCGAGGGATATCACATCCTACCGGAAATACACGTTTCCGGTTTAACCGGATGTACGCAGCTCCTTCCTCGTACTGCGGTGCCTCCCGATCCTTATCATAAAGGCACCGCAGTACGAGGAAGGAGCTGCGTACATCCGGTTAAACCGAAACGTGTATTTCCGGTAGGATGTGATATCCCTCGAGCATTTTTACTGGTAGTGCAAACATATTATTTTTTCAAATTTTTCAATTTTTTCACTGAGCTGTTTTGGCCGTGGACAATGTGTCCACAACCGTGAATAACACCATTTTTAAGGTTGACTAAGCATCTTGAAATATAAATGAAAAAGCCAAAATAAAATATGTTTTGAATAATCGTGAAATGAAATGGAAACCAGAAAACTGATTTTTTCAGTAAATTGACAATTTTTGCTGAATTCTACCAGCAAAGTGCCGTCAATTCACGAAACAGCCAAAATTGCTGAATTTCCAGCAAAAATCAGATGTATACTGAAAGTTCAGCAAACTTCTGTCAAGCAGGATGACATTTCGCATTGCTGAAAAAATCAGCAATTTTATATTGCTGAAATGATTACTGAAAATTCAGCTGGGCAAAATTCAGCAAAATTTCGCTGATTTTCAGCGAAAAAAATTTGGTGTGTACACTCATTTCAAAAGTTTTACGCTTCATAAAAACACTTTCAAGCCGTTCTGGATAATTCTGTCGAATCCAATAGATAGAGGATCGTGGAGCAAATAAATGTAAACAAACAAAACGGCAAATGTGTGTATGACATGGTAAAAATACTCATTAAAGGATGGATTCTGCTTTGTTCGCCCAGTATAGGTAAATCTCTCTAGTAAAGATGCAATCTCTGACATTATTTTTTTAAGAGGATCACTAAACCTAAGCTTCTATGCCATGACTGCTTAGAGCAGATTCAACCGATAAAAGTTGGCAAAAGTGCAATTGCAAGCCACTTGGCAAACACCAACGATCCAAGCCCAATTTTGCGACCTACAAATAATCTATTGTAAGCAATTCACGGAAACCAAATTGATGTTTGATTTATTCCGCAATGACCTGTGTTGGAAATTGCGCCAACCCGTCAATGTCTTCCACTACGTCTTGTTCGAGACAAAATCAAACCGAGATATGACTGCCATGCTTCCACGCTACCCAAAGTGCTAGATAATGGAAAAATAATGATCATTTCCCCCAGCCCACGGACGTCCGTTCCGCTCCGACACGATCAAAGAGTGGTAGTCGGTTTCCTTTTTCCGACCATTGAATTTTCGCGCCCCCAAACAACACCAGCTTCGGGTTCCGTATACGGTTGTGGTGGCGGTTTTGATGATCTAATGAGAATTTTGAACAATGCCACCGGACCGGATCCAAAACTTCTTACCTCATCGCACTTAACTGCCACCAGCCATGTCCGTTATGTCATTTTTTGAGTGGAGAATTTGGGCGTGCAAGAAGTGAAAGGCTGCGAATGTTTTAAAAAAATGGTAAACTTGAAGTAATAAGTACCTCTGGCCGGGAACTCACATTCAGTCAGATTAATATAGGGATTCTAGACAAAAATGTAGCTGCACAGATAAAAAGATACACTGAATTTTCTGCGTTATCTAATGCACATAAAGGGAATGCTAGATTTGGCAGAACATAATGGGATATTTCATGTAAATTTAAGCCAGATAACGCCTGAATCGAGCCTGTTGTATGAAAGATTGCAAACAATATTGTTGCT
Organism: Aedes japonicus; assembly: GCA_034211315.2. NCBI lineage: Eukaryota > Metazoa > Arthropoda > Insecta > Diptera > Culicidae > Aedes > Aedes japonicus. The sequence continues at coordinate 29,150 of JASCZW010007318.1, forward strand.
TGGAATTACACGAGGGGAAATTTTACGCGCTTGTTAAAATTAATTATTTTTTTCTGTGTGTGGTATACGATTTTTCATAGATCAATGAAGAGCCGATTAAGTTAAGATAGGCGAAGCAAACTAAAAAAATTCCCACAATCTTCAAGTTTGGAAATAAATATTTTTAAATTTGCTGTGCACCCGATTCGTTTGTTTTATACGGACGATGAGCTGGTGAATAGACTGTTCCAAAAAGTTTAAATACATTTTCTTTCTCAAACAAAAAAGACCATACTGTGATTCTTGGTTTTTTTTTTAATTTCCAAACATAGTAAATAACAATGTTTTCTTTCCATCTTCATTATGCTTGATTTTTCGTAAGGTAGGCAAGCTATCTGGCACTACTCATAAACTTCTGCACAGTGCTTTCTCCTGCCATTTTCACCACTTTTGACCAATCTTACTTAAATTTTTCAACACTGATTCCATGTGTTTTCTCTGCCTTCGTCAAAGCCCAGAAAGTTTCGAAACGGCGAATATCTGGGCAGTTTGGTGGATTCATCTCCTTTGGTACAAATACGACGTTGTTGCTTTTGTACCATACTATATTATATTTAGAGTAATGACAGGTAGCAAAACCAGGCCAAAAGATTGTTTAGCAAGGGTAGCAACCCTTTTTTTACAGACACTCAGGTAGATTGGTCCATTCATTGAATGAATGAACGATATATTTTCCACATCCACATATGGCCTGCCACACCATTACCTTCTTGCCTAATTTTTCGGTGTAAATGGCTTTCACCGTTCCAGGAACAGCCTTTCCCTTCGTCGAGGTATAAAAATGTGGTCCCGGCGGAGTTTTATAATCTAGTTTTGTGTAGGTTTCATCGTCCATGATAACACAGCCCAATTTTTTGGTCAACAGTTTGTCGTACAGCTTTCGAGCCCTCGGTTTCACAGTTCAGCCTTTCGTAATGCGGTTTGAACTGCTCCGACGCTCACACCTTTTTTTAGCCAGTTTTCTGATCAAAAGACCACTGACGGTGCACCGTTTGTGCACAATCCGTTATCTTTGCTCGGGAAAAAGATCACGCATTTTCAAACTTCCGCGCGAAAAATTGAAAAAATGACATCAGTTTAGTTTGAATGTAAACAACAGGATGCAGCCAAAAGTTGGTTGAATACTGCACGCATTTTGAATTGAAGGTCAATCATTAGTGTATTTATAATTATCGGAACAGTCTATATAGCGCCTGTGATTTCAACAAATTTCATATTTTCTTGCTTTGAAACGTCCATGTTAAAATCTGCCAAAACCACGATTGGAATATTTATCTTACAATACAAAAATAAATTTCCTGCCGTACAAAACTACCAAGCTACCAGCTACCACGAGCATTTTATTGCCATTGAGCGCAAGTTCTGTTGCACAAATATTCCCATAATCATCTGCCCATCCCAATTCAGCGTCATATGTCTCACTTGTTCGATTTCCTTGACTTGTTGCTAAATTTCATGAACGGTAGCTAGGGAATGTCCATTAATTATGTCACGCAGTAAGGGGGGAAGGAGGTGCTTGGGAAAACGTGACAATCCATACAAAAAAAATTGAAGGTGCTTACAAAAAACGTGACAAGGGGGGGGTTATAAAAAGTCACTTTTTTGCGTGACATAATTAATGGACGTTTCCCTATAATAGATCAAAATTTCATGAAAGTGATCAACATGAAAGTTATACACTTATTTGTGATCCCCTCGGTATAGTTAATACCATTATCGATGAACCCCTTATGTACAGATAAAAAGAAACATTGAATTTTCTGCGTTATGTAATGCACATAAAGAGAATGCTATATATGGCAGAAAATAATGGGATATTTCATGTAAATTTAAGCCTGATAACGCCTGAATCTAGCCTATTGTATGAAAGATTTCAAACAATTTCGTTGTTTACGCCTCCTTTGGCTTGGAAATAAACGAGGGGAAATTTTACGCGCTTGTTAAAAAAATTGTTTGTATGTTCTGAAACAGTGACTTGCTGTCAGTTCATGTGTAAACAACAAACTGAATTTGTGTTCTTCCAAACAAAAAAGGATTCATGCAGGGAAAACATTCGGATCTTGCATCTTCATGAACTGTCAAACATGGAAATCAGACAAAAGCTGTCGCATTTCACGTTGAGCAAACTGTCTGTCCATGAAAAATTCATTGAAACAGGATCTTTGATATGGGGCTTTTAAAAAACAGAGGATTCGCGGATTGACACGCAAGTTTATTGCTAACTGAGTTGTCAGATCGCGGGCGCTGCTTAAGACGAAAATGTATACAAGAGCTCGTCTTTTTGACAACTATTCCATGCAAGTGTTCGCTTCGTGTGGGGAAAAAAATACACTTTTACAAGCTCTAATATTCATAACATAATGAAAATGAATGAATCAAAGTCTGCGAGATACCGAGTTATTGTGGGCGGCGTGGAATCGACTGCCACGGGTTCTCCTGCACACTTTTGCGTACAGCGGTGATATTCTCGGCATACATACTGAATAAATGACAGCTAATTTGACACTTGTAGCTTCAAAGGTCGCAATCAACTGTCGCAATATTCAACTGTCAAGTAAAGAAATCCCCAATGAAAAACCCTTTATAAGGCAAAGACAAACTCCAACTGCACCAAATTGGAGTTCTCAGTCGACTGTTATAACAACGACGCTCCCGACTACCTGTCTGCCTAGATGAGGTACTAGTACATAGGACAGTTCATGTTCTCAAGTTGCCAGGAAACGATGTTTGAATTAACAAAAATTCCCACATCACCTGCTATCAACAATGCACATACTACTGTCCAATGTGACCAAAGTACAGAGTGGTATCCTGCTAAGACCACACTTCTGAAATAAAATATCGTGAACCATCATTTTAATCGTGAGTTTGTTCTGTTACTATTCCTATGAGTAATAAAGAAGCAAGTAGTTCAAGTTTTTTCCAGAAGCAGATAATTTACCATTCCATGCAAAGCGCTAGGAGCGGACAGTAATTTTATTGCTAGAACAAATAGACATGAAGAGAAAGTGTATTGATAGGTCCGTAAGGGAACGGCAGGCTTTTTGAAATTGAATAGATGTAAGTTTGAAAACGAGCGGAGGGCATTTGAACGGTAGTATACGATCAGGCACATAACCCTTTGTCATACTACCCTATGCAGGATAGGCAAGGGGGGAATAGGGTAGTATGACAAAGGGTTATGTGCCTGATCGTATACTACCGTTCAAATGCCCTCCGCTCGTTTTCAAACTTACATCTATTCAATTTCAAAAAGCCTGCCGTTCCCTTACGGACCTATCAATACACTTTCTCTTCATGTCTATTTGTTCTAGCAATAAAATTACTGTCCGCTCCTAGCGCTTTGCATGGAATGGTAAATTATCTGCTTCTGGAAAAAACTTCATCAAAGATCGTTACTTCCGCGCTGGGGAGAATACAAAAATAACAATCAAAAGTGAAGTAGTTCAAGGTCAGTTCAGAAAGGGTTTTAGTTGTGCTCAATTTTTTTTTTTTTGAGAATTGATCACAAAAAAGAACAGAGAGCAAATATGTATGGTAAAGATTGTACTCGAAAGAAATGCGACAAAAATGATCACCAAAACTTCATTTTAAGTGGGATATTTTTGAAACTCTCAGGGAATAAATACACGCTAACCATCAAATCCTTTGCAATACTTGTGCTATCTTTTTTACACATTTTCATGCACTGCGTCTTCAAATCTTTGTCTTTTTGAAGACCACCCTGTTTTCCAGAGCTCTTCATTATCGCCCAGATTTTTCTATTGGGTGAAGTTCTGGTGAGTTTGACGAATTTGCCTCCTTCGGCACAAAAACAACATCGTTGGCTTCGTACTACTCCATCACCGGTTTCGCGTGATGGCACGATGCCAGATTTGGCCAAAACAGAGTGTCATCTTCGTGGGACTGGAAGAGGGGCAGCAGGCACTTCTGGAAGCATTCTTCTTTATATATGTGTCCATTGATGGTGCCGGTCATTATTTATGAAATTTGCTGCACCTACAAATACTTGTTGTAAAATTTGTCGATCTTCTCCGGAACATCCAGGCGGGACATTCCGAAGAAAAACTCCTGGCTGGAATCTGCGTGGCGTCCGTTTTAATGTACGTCTCGTAGTCCATTGCGATGCATTTCGGATGTAGCTTCCTGGCGCAGGATTTGGCCCCCGTATTTTGCTAAGCGGTTCGGTGGGGTGCCATCTTTACCTTGAAGGCATAAATTCCGGCCCGCTTCATTGCCTGCTGAACAAACCAGATTAAAGAATTGAGTTTCTTGACCACGTCCTGAATCGAATGGTTCGGATTACGCTTGAAGTAATCCTTCATCGTTCCTTGCGTTCACGGGGTCGGTCGACTTCGCTTTTCTTTCGCCGCCAACTCCGACATCGACTGGCTTTACAACAGACTTCAGGGCAGGCTTTTGTTTAACAGACGCCTAAATCGAATAATCTAACGGGTCCGGACTGCAAGGGAGCCACGAATCTTTCAGCGAAAACCTATTTTTTTTTTCTATAAGCGATCGTTTGGTCTGATTTGATCCTCAGAAAAGCCTTCAGTTATTGATTTTTACCCCACCATTTTCAAACCGTTGAACGCCACCTAGTCAAAGTCATCATGACACCAGCAGGATGTTTGGTTTGGAACTGAAACTTAACTTTCTTCAAAACAACCTCAAGTTTCTCTGGAGAAATGAACTTGTCTTCGTGGCTGTTGTATACAGCTTCAATGCTGAACAGGTTTTCGTCGGAGAAATGGATCATCATTTTTTTATAATATATTTTTCTTCAACAGAGAAAGCAATGTCTTCGAGCAAGTTACTTGTGGTCCTTTTACCGGCCCCATAATCAAGTGGCATTTATTTTAGCTCTGGAAGATGCATGCAAGTCTTCTTTGATGATTCTTCGCATGGATTTTTCAGAAATGTTGGCTTCCTTGGCAAGTTTCCTGAACGTACCGGTTTGCGAGCAATTTTTGCACGAACCGATTTGATCACGTTTGACGTACGTGCAAAACGTAGACATTCACCTCTCAGCTTTCGCGATAAACTGTGACTAAATGACATCCTACTCCTTGACAACCTCCTTCGGCGTTTTCTGGGTGACCAGCAAACTCGTAATCTCTTCTTAGGCGAACATTTTCACAAATTTTCAATACAATTGCATTGCTCTGATGCAGAACTTATAGTTAAACTTGAAAAAATACACTGTCTACAGAAATCAGTCGTTATTTACAGAAATTAACTCAATATTAAAGTTTAAACAAGTTTGCATTTTTTCCTGTCACACCCTGTATAAGATTTTGATATGAGTCAAAAGTGGATACAACATACGTCCATGCTTCCATTTAACAATATGTTGATTTTATATAGGTATGTCGCCTCCACTGTGTACTCATAACCACAATCATATACGACTTTCTTTTTGCTGGGTACCTGCTATCATATACGACAGTATACCATTCATCAGCCGTTTTCTCCTAGTGACAGCCAGTGTCTTCTGGAGAAAACAGAACGAAAAAACATTATTTCTTCAGAATGGGCAACAAGCATTTTAGAGGAAAAACATGTTTTTCTGCTTGGGGCAACCCCAGCGTAGTGGTTAACATCACGCCATAGTCACGAGTCCGAATCTTACTCCCGGACGAGATAAGAAAAATTCCAAATAGGTGTTTGATTGACAACAATGGGAGATAAGCCCGCCCGAAGCTGAAAATTTCGGTAATAAAGTTACAAAAAAAAGGCTTTCTACTTAAAGTTATCTCGATCCTTTGCTTTTCCAGAAGCAGTGTACAACTTTTGATTTATAAGCTGCTTGAAATCCTACTTGAAGTATGGTTTGTCGTCCATTATGACATAATAAAACATATTATTTTGCTTATCGTTGTGCGGGGTTAATAATATTAAAAGTCCTGCTCGTTTCTCAACTCTTTTCACTGCTGTATTTGAAATTTACAATTTATTTTCGGCATCTCTAATGGAAATAGGGTAGGGAACGGCTTAAGCACCCCGGGGCCCTATTCCAAGCACGGGGTAAACGTTAACCTACAACGCTCATTTTTTGCAGTATGGTGCTTCAATAGATGGAGCACCGTACTGTCAAAAATGAGCGTTTTAGGTTTGCGTTCACCCCGTGCTTGGAACAGGGTCCCTGGGTGCTGAAGCCGTTCCCTACCCTATTAGGATTAAAAACTTCGCTTGAAAACGCTTACTACTCATGCTCTAGTTGCTGCGGCATCCTAATTTTAGTTTCCTTCTGGTCCTGGATGTCTAAAGCTATACGGCTATAGCAGTTGTCAGACGTGTCCTGAACACCTTAATTGCGTTTGTCACAGTCTATTTTCCAAGTTGGCGTGGGAAAATTTTGCTTTTTGCTTTTGAGTAATCAAAATCCTGATATGCTTTCCTTTTTTCTTGGCTCCTCAAATAGACAGGTCGGTAAAGAAACATTACTACAAAGCCGGAGCCAGAGGGCTCCATTCTTGATCCGTTTGAGGAAATCGTGAGAATTTAAGATTTTCCCAACTACTCTATCATTGTCTAACTATCATTGTGCTTGCCACACAATACAGGAAATGCATGTATTGGCATTGGCATCAAAAGTTCTAAATTGATAACCGCTACCTAATGCTACAAAAGCGCCAAATCCCGAAACCCATTGTATTTTAAAATTAGATCTCTTTAAAATAATTTGAACAAATGTAAATAAATGCACATTTATAAAAATGCCACACATTTTTACCGTTTCACCCTTTAAGTTCAGTTATTCGGAATTATAGATCACTTTTATATTTTGATGCTTTGGATCCATGTTCCAGTTTGCCATATTGTCGGCAAACATTCCTTTATTAATACAGCCTCTTATTGATTTTCATCATATAAAACTGTACCGATGCTTTAACATTTTCCCCTGCCGTACAAAAAAGTTAAACGAAATATAATAAGAACCATAGTGATCCTAAGTATAATACAACTAATCCTATTAATCCGCTCAGATAACTTCAAAAGATCACTCAGATTACACCATTATATCCACTCTGCTTCATATAGTACATTCATACCAACGAACCAAAACGCGTTATTCGCTTAATTGTCCCACGGTCCATAAGGTTTAAACAATTCATGGGACAGTTCCTCAAGTGCATGCTTTAAAATAAACTGAACCACAGATAATGATTAAACCATCGCGCAGCTGAAAAAGAGTAAACGAAAGTCTGACAGCCACTGCGTTAACAACCCGCCCATACTCGCAAACGACAGCATCTTCATTCCAGCTTTTTATTTTCATACTATCACCATTAATAATCCTCACTGAGCAGCAAATTATCACGCACCCGGAAAGGCAGCAGCATCTGAAATGTAAGAAAAAGTTAAATCATTAAATTTCGCACTTAAACCATCCGAAACGGAGCGATAACTTCACTTCACCTATCTTTAATTAAAACGTTCGGCTTGATTGGGGCTTCTCGAAAATTTACGAACATTAAACGATTTAATCTGTTTTAATTATAAGTTTTCCACCACCTGCACTGTGAACGGAGAAAGGATGGATTTTAATGAATGCGTTTTATTCTTTTTCGCCCACAGAGAGCAACAGCTGCTAAACGTGTTCGAAGTAGTGGTATCGACGTTGGAGGGCAAACTCCAGCGGATAGACAACCTGGACAAGGCGGTGGAGCATCTGATGCGAAGGGTGGAATCTCTGGACAGTAAGGTTGCGGACAATATTCACAAAACCGATTCGGTCATCTCGAAGCTGCTGTCGCTGGACAGTAAGCTGACAAGCGATGGCGACAGAACTAACATTGTCAGGACGGCCAAGTCCACCAATAGCCTGGACAGCCGACTGGTTTCGCTGGATCAGAAGGTCAGCGATATCGATAACAAGCTCAATGGGTTGAAGAATCAAATTGACAGTAATTTCTTACCACTGGACGACATCAATGCCGAGGCCAGTGAGCGAAAAACTGTCAGCATGAATGTGGCTGAGATCACCAAGGCAATGCATTCAGAAGTGATGGGACACATTACCAAGGAACTAGGTCAGCTTCGGTCCATTCAGGAGGGTATCGATAAGAAATTGCAGTTCCACATCAACATTGTGTCGGAGAATTTGGGCAAAACGATTAATTTGCTGAACGAAGTTCACGATGCGGTGGTTGATCACAACATAAACTTCAACTACAGTTCAACTTCCACAATACCACCATACGTTAAGGCCAGCAAGATAGACATTCTGGTGAAACAAATTCGACCGATCATGTCGGTGTCGGAGAAAATGGATGAAGTATGGGATGTAGTTGTGGGAACAAAGAGTTCCGTTGACGACTTGGTGCCCAAATCGGATGCATTGCTCACACAAAACCAAAGGCAGGAGCGTGCTATCGGAGAAATCCATCACGATCTGAAAACCAAAACCAATTTGATCATCAACAACTTGGATATGGTGGAGAAACGACTCAAGAAGCAGGAAGATGATGTGGCTGTATTGGCTCAACGTCCCGTGCCAGCAGAGCTTCTGATGGATCCAACGATTGATCGACTCGTTGAATATGACCCAAACAGGTAAGTGGTTCTATTAAAACGGTTGATTTAATTAGTCGGTAACCAAATCGTCCATCGGAACAACAGGTACTCAATCGTTGAAGACTTCACGGAAGCACTGCCAACGACGACCTATCCAACGTCCTCCTCTTCCTCGACGACAAGCACCAGCAGCACCAGCACCAGTACAACTTCCAGCAATGGAAATCTCACCAGCACCACTTCGGCTTCCGCACAGACGGTGCAAGCAGGAGGCAAGAACGTGTCCCGCAAAGGTGGTATCATCTTCCCCAGTGTGAAGAACAAGCCTTCCGTGCTGAACAACACATTTGCCAGCGAGAGCCTACTCTTCAAGGATATTAAAGTATGTATCGAAATAATCCCTCCCATGTAGCACCCCACTATCTCAACTTTCATCAGCTGACATATGAGAACGAACGTTGGACGGCAGCGTCGGACACTGACTTTTAATATTTATGCTCAACATACCACGTTGCAGCAGATTGCAATCTCACCTCCCCCCATCCCCTTTCTTTCCCACGGCTCTGTGAGTGTGTGTGATATGCAAACCACCCGATTGTGCCGCCCGATGTGCGTGCTCGCGATTTATCTAATTTATGAAGTGTTGCATAAATTGTCTCACCGCATGTCCCACCAACAACGAAGCGGACGGGGCCCCCTTCCACCATACTACTAACGCGCTTTTTTCGTAGTCTGGCCGATCCATGGACATGGAACGCGTGCGTTTGCAAACCCCCTCGAGTTGCGTGAGACATTTTTTTTCGCTCGCACACCCCGCGCAACACTTGCTCCGAAGTCGAAACATGTATGGCCACGGTGTGTGGAGATTATCAGCGTACCCGGGGGTGATGTAACCGATTTTAGGAATCCACACTGTCGAATGTGTTCCCATTCATCGTTTCTTTCACTGGTGACGATTCGAAGGATGTCATTCGCAATTGTTGTGGGTACGGTCGGAAGATTAATACGTATTAGCTGGATGTTATGTCTAAATGAGAAGTTCACCCGAATAGTTATACCTCTCTTAAATTTGATGGGTAACTGGATGATTTATGGTTCAAGAAGGTACTTTCACAAGCAGGAAGTTATTCGATAAATCCTAACGGAACGTGTTTCGCAAACCTAGTCAACAGCAACAACAAACGTTTATGTTGCAATGTAAAATTTTACGATGTGTTAGCACCTATTGAAGTGTATTCTTTAATTGAAAAGTTAAATTTACACTCACTCATCTCTTCCAATAGCGTCGTAAAATATAAAAAAGCTCTAAACAGGAGTTAATTTAATAACTGCGAAAAGACTTAAATGCCTCATAAGTGACAAAACTTGCATTCCAAATCATAGTTGCAAAATATCACGACAATTACACGGAATTTTTCAGCGGGTCAATTAAGTATGCCTAACCAGATAGTTTTGCAAGTGTGAAAAGAAAATATCCAACTGAATTTCATCAAAGAGAGTTGCTATTCACTGTCAAAACTTGAGCTCTCTGTTGAGTAAGCACAACATTAAAAAATGAAACAAAAACTTCGTGAGAACAGATGCCAGATCTACGATTCTTTTTTTGTTTTTGTAGTTCTACGGAAATAAACGATTTTTGGGAAGATACAGATCCGAAGGCTAAATTTACGAAATTCTGCTCCGGGTTAGAGGTAACTCTGGCTCACAAAAACAAAACAATGGCATAGTTGATGCTAGGTGGAGTCATGATTATTATTAGTGCCTACATTATCACAGGCATCTTCAAATATTCGCAAACTTGTCCAATGTAGAACAAATTTAATTTCCAGCAGTTTTAACATTTGATTGATTGATTAACAAGGAATAAAAAGAACGAACCTGGTCAAATTAAGTCAAACCCAGCGTAGCGTTGGATGTGATTGTTTTTCTTCTAAGCCCTTGTAAAGGGTATTCCGATAAAAATTCGGTCAAAGTAATGTGTGTGAGTCAATCAAAGTTTTTATTAATAAGTAAAATTCTTTTTCTTTTTAAAGTTCAGTTAATACAGAATACAGGAGAAATATTCAGCTAAGCTTCCTTTTTACCGAATGCCAATTACTGGGTCTTTCGTTTAACACCTGCCATAAGATTTTGTACAGTCTCTTTGTACACTTTATTCGCCGCAGAACGCCAGTTTGCCTTGAACTGTTTCTCGCTCACAACAGCTTCTTTAGTCTTCTTAAGGTTCCGCTTGGCGATGGTCCAATATTGTTCGATTGGGTGGAGCTCTGGCGTGTTGGGAGGCCTCTTGTCCTTGGGTACTACTTGAACGTTGTTGGCAGCATACCACTGCATGGCCTTTCTTCCGTAATGGCAAGATGCCAAATCCGGCCAAAATAGAACGGATAAATTGTGTCGCTTCAGGAAAGACAGTAGACGTTTCTGTAGGCACTCGCTCAGATAAATTTCCTGGTTGACGGTTCCGGTCGCAATGTAAACGTTGCTCTTCAAGCCACAGGTACTGATGGCCTGCCACACCAGATATTTCATTTCGAACTTTGACAGTTTAATGTGCTTGAAAGTATCTGCCACCTTTTCCCGTCCGATTGCCGTGTTGAATTTTTATCCAGGAAGCTGTTTAAATTCTGCCTTGACGTAAGTTTCATCATCCTGGACCACGCAATCAAACTTCGTCAGCATCGTCGTGAACAACTTTCGCGATCGTGCTTTGGCCGATGTGTTTTGTTTATCGTCGCGATTTGGAGTCACCACTTTCTTGTCAGTAGACAGTCCAGCTCTTTTTTAAGCTCCATCTACGGTTGAAAGCGCCACTCCCAGCTTCTTTGTGACATCTCGGAGGGAGAGGTGGGGGTTCCGCTCGAAACAGCGGGCAACTCTTTTTGTCGTCGGTGTGGCCTTCGGCTTTCGATTTCCTCCCAATGCAGCTTTCCTGGCTGTTGACAAACGTTCACCGAACACTTTTAATACGTTGGTAACAGTTAATTTAGCCACATTCAACAATTTCATCAACTTGGCGTGAGAGTAGTTGGGATTGTCGCCATGCACATGCAAAATTACTTCTCGTCTTTCGACGACATTTTGATAAATGAAGTGATAGTCTCGAAATCAAAAAAGAGGCATGATGCTACACGCACACATCTTCAAAATGAGGGGTGTGCATTTTTTCTTAATGCACAAGGAAATGCGTCAAGTTTAAGACGACCAAATTTTGATCCAAACACCCTTTACTATAAATGAACATTCTAAGTTAATCAATGAGAGCTTACTGAACCCAAAAGTCAAAACAAATCCAGCATCGAGGAACCTTAAAGAAATCAGAATTGAAACCCACTATCATCGTATTGGTGATACCTTGCCTTCATCTGCGCTGATGCATTCACTTCTGTACGAATAAAATTTAATCCCTAAAAACTTTTAACCTTCCCAAGATATTGGGGTCAATTCGGACCCATGACGCAGCTTTAATGTACGCTATCTATTCTATTTTTGAACCAATCGAGCTGAAATTATTTGACTTTTAAATTAATACGGAATTCTTAATTTTTGGATAAATCTTTTTTTTTAATCAGTTTAAGGTGATTGTACAAAAAGTGACTCATAAGAAATTACGGTCAATATTGACCCGCATTTCAACCCTTCGTATAATTTCAAAACTTTAACTTAGAGTCAATGTTTATGGTTCTAGTCTCACAAATGCATTCGCCTAAAAAAAAACAGTACGTAAAGAACAAAGACTGCAAGAACAAAACTGCATTTTGTTTTTTTTTTAAATCGAGTAAAACACATTTGAAAAAGGGTATAATTTTATAAGAGAATCGTAAATAACTCGCTAACGGTAAAATATATCGCCAAGATTCAATAAGACATAGTAAAAAGTTACGTCTTATTAAGTTCTTGAACCATCTGGAGAAATCTTTTTTGGCAAATTTAAAACAAAAAAAGTTAGAGCAAAAAAATTGTTTCTATTTTGTATGGACTCCTTAAGTTATCTAGGGAAAGTTGTTTTGAATCGGCTTAATCAAAAGCTACAAAAATGTTTTGTTGGCAACATTGCTTGAAATTAACTAGGTTAAAATTTTACCAAAAATTTATGCCTTTATTTCAGCAAATAAAACAGTAGGGGACGACCCCGGCGTAGGGGATGGCATCCATACCTCTCACGCCAAAGTCACGAGTTCGAATCTCACCCCCGGACAAGTTACAAAAATACCCAAAAGGTATTGGAGTGGCTACGACGGCAGGGCTGAAAATCTCGATGACAAAGAGCGAACCACCAATAATGATGTACTTGACGTACTCAATTAAGCGCTTCACAGTATGATAAAGGGTGATACGGTCAAAATTTGGTCAAGGGAAAACGCGTGTAAATCGGTGAAATCGTTTATTTAAAAAATCAAATTAAATTTCTTTTTCTAGTTCAATTAGTATAAAATTCAGGAAAAATATTCAGTTAGGCTTCCGCTTTTCCAAATCCGAATTGCCGGGCCTTACGCTTGACCCCTGCCATCAGATTTTGTACAGCCACCTTGTCCACCTTCTTCGCCGCAGAAAGCCAGTTTGCCTTGAACTGCTGCTCATCCTTAGTAGTTTTTTGGTCTTCTTTAGGTTCCGCTTGACAATAGCCCAGTATTTCTCAATTGGGCGGAGCTCTGGCGTGTTGGGAGGGTTCTTGTCCTTAGGAACCACCTGCACGTTGTTGGCGGCGTACCACTCCATGGCCTTTTTACCGTAATGGCAAGATGCCAAATCCGGCCAAAACAGTACGGAACAACCGTGTTTCTTCAGGAAAGGCAGCAGACGTTTATTCAAACACTCTTTCACGTAAATTTCTTGGTTGACAGTCCCGGAAGCTATGAAAATGCTGCTTTTCAAGCCACAGGTACAAATGGCTTGCCAAACCAGATATTTCTTTGCGAACTTTGACAGTTTCGTGTGCTTGAAAATATCTGCTACCTTTCCCCTTCCTTTTGCCGTATAAAACTCCTGTCCCGAAAGCTGCTTGTAGTCGACTTTGACGTAGGTTTCGTCGTCCATTACCACGCAGTCAAACTTCGTCAGCATCGTCGTGTACAGCCTCCGGGATCGCGCTTTGGCCGTCGTATTTTGTTAATCATCGCGATTTGGAGTCACTACCTTCTTGTAAGTCAATAGTCCGGCTCGTTTTTTGGCTCGATGCACGGTTGTAGACGATACACCCAGCTTATTTGCGGCATCTCGGAGAGATAGGTTAGGGTTTCGCTTGAAACTACCGGCAACTCTCTTTGTCGTCTCAGCGGCTTCCGGTTTTCGATTTCCCCCCGATCCAGACTTCCTGGCTGTCGACAAACGTTCCCCAAACACTTTAATTACATTTGTAACGGTTGATTTGGCAACTTTTAGCGATTTTGCCAACTTTGCGTGCAAGTAGCTCGGATTTTCGCGATGCGCGAGCAAAATTTTGATACGCTGCTCTTCTTGCTTGGACGGCATTTTGACAACTGAAGAGTGAATTCCAAAATCAAAATAGGAGCAACATTCTACACACACACACCTTCAAAATGAGGGGTGTTCAGGTTTTTTAAATGCAAAATTGAAAGAAATACGTCAAGTATATATTGACCAAATTTTGACCGTATCGCCCTTTAAAGCGAGCCATTCGCAAATATTTTGTGATCTTTCGTTACCATTATCATGCCTATCGCCAAACCGAATTGGCTCCCAACAGGTGGTTTTTCGTCCAGCTGGTGGCGGGTTTTGTAAGTTTTGGTGGGGTTGATGGCTGCGTTTTACCGTAAACTCTCCTATCGTGGCCTACCAGGGAGTTTGCTTAACAAGGAAGAATCTAGTGCAACCCTCTCAACACCTACATGCCATTACTTTTAATACGTTTGGTGGAAACAACGTGAAAATTTATAAAATACTCACCAATGAGATGCGGACAGTTACTTCTATTTATTAAAAATCTAGTAGGGATTGAGAGAGGCACAGCGACAAGTGGCAAGGTAAGAGACTGGCTTTCTATTGAACTCCTGACCTCTGCTCAGTAGGCAGAACGGATTACCAGTGAGCTATGGCTGGGTATATCTGTGTTGGAAAATTAATCGATGATAAAGTTGTTGAAACTGTCGGTATAAGTTTGCCCCATCATCATTGCCCAATATCAAGCAATGTCAAGGCAAAAGTGAAGGATAAAGAGGAAAGGGTAACTTAAGAATAACATACCAAGGTGTTGTTCTTCATTTCCTAAAAGTTCGAAGCGAATCTAACTTAAACTAAAACTTTGACAACCTTAATTATGTGTCTCATTTTTTCGAATACAGACTCTATGCATTAGTTCAACTTCCAACAATAGTAAAAGCATATTTTAAGTTAATTGTTTCGAAGGTTTGGCCTTTAAATTTGATTTACATGTGTACATATGGACGATTATGTTGGTTATTTCATAATGAAAGCAATCAAACTCACACAGCAATGAAATCATCGATTTTTGCTTTGCATTAAGGGGCTATTCATAAACCACGTAGACTTTTCTGAGGGGAGGGTGAGCAAAGTCTACGCCCCATACAAAAAATCAAAAAATTGTATGGAGAAAAGTCTAGGAGGAGGAGGGGGGTCTGAGATTTTCAAAAATTAGTCTACGTGGTTTATGAACAGGCCCTAAAAGGTAAGCCGAATATTATTGCGATACATTCAAGGTAAGATAGATTGTAGAGAAGCGCGAAAATTAGGGAGTGTAGAAGATTAAAGGAAGGGAGGTTAAAGGCCAGATAAGTAAAATAAAGTGAAATTCTTGTAGAGTATTTTGTGTACCACGGACGGATAAAAAGAAACATTGAATTTTCTGCGTTATCTAATGAACATAAAGGGAATGCTAGATTTGGCTGAAAATAATGAGATATTTAATGTAAATTGAGGCCAGATAACGCCTGAATCTAGCCTGTTGTATGAAAGATTGCCAACATTGTTGCATGACGCATGAAGGATTGCAAACAACTGCATTTTTTACGCCACCTGTGGCTTGGAATTAAACGAGGGGAAATTTTATGAGCCTGTTAAAGTTCATTATTTTTTTCTGTGTATTAAGACAAGAACTCTTAGCAATTGTCTCTAACAGCGATTGTCAAACTAACTACCCTAGCCCTGCTCAAAGACCGTAAGAACGTGGTTGACCCCGGGACTGATCTATAAATACATTGTGATCTAAAACTTGCGTAACTTTTTTCATACTTGACCGAAATTAAGTTTTGTTTAGTTTTTCTTTAGAGTGAATAGTTTACATCTAGTCAATTGTGCAGTTGTCAGTGAGATGACAGTGGTCCGCAAGTAAGTAGCTGAACGAAAGCCGGAAAAATCGCGCAAAAAACGAGAGAGCACTGATCTCTCATTTCAAGTGGAATCCGAACATTTCGACTCGACTTGGCTTGGCTGAAAAACTTCATGCTCCGCGACGTTTTGTTATGAAGGCCACGAAACAATCCGGATTGAAACATCCTAGATTCCGAACTTGACAAATCAGAACGAACGTCAACATACAGCTATCAAAACGCGTGCCCGAAAAACTCTTTATGAAACTCTAACCAACCACGAAGCTGATTTCAAGCAATTTCCGGGATAGGAATATTTCACGGGTAAGGACAAGTTTCCTGGATGGCCGTTTCTAAGTGAAGAATCTGTCAAAATTCGCTTCAAAGTACCTGACTTGGCTTGTCATATGCAGTTGTGGCAAACGGAATGAACCATTCGTAATCAAAGGCACCATAAATGGAGAAATTCACAAAACTGCGTGCCTCCAAATAAACGGGTTAAGTCGATTTTAAGACATCAGGATAAAAAAACAGTTGTTTGGGAGGATTTGCCTTCATGCCACTGCATCAAAACCGTGCAGGAGTAGTAGTAGTAGTAGTAGAATGCGGCAGATTTTGTGGATTTTGCTCCAAAAGACATGAGCCCACCAAACTATCCTGAACTCCGTCCGATCGAAATCTTTTGCGCAATCTCAACAGTCGCGCATTTTACTCAAACTCATCCTAACATTTAACCGACGTATGTAAGCTGAAATACAAATTGATAACTAAAGATGATTTACCTATAACTAAAATGCCGCAATAATTATCGACTCACCCTTTGCGATGGAAAATTGATTCAGTTTTAGGACCATAATTTAATCTATAACGATAAAGGATGATTTAATCTGGCAGGATGCCGTAAGATACTGTTCTGGCAAAAAAAAATCGAATGAGAAAGTTGGTGAAAATTTGTGGTGTTATGGTAAGCGTGATTGCTACTTGTCACTCCAGTGAGTCTGAGCTCCATCCCAGTCGAGGACGGTGGGATTTTTCTGAAACGAAAAAAAATCTGGTCACGTCTTTCTTCGGATGGGCAGTAAAGCCGTTGGTCCCTACTCGTGTGTTGATGAGTGCGATATGTAAGAACCATATTCCTAGCGTCGGTGATTGTAACCAAATTGTGGGGAAATAGGTCGACGGAAAATTAACAAATAAAAACAAAGACAAATCGATCATCGCAGTTAATTTCTTATTAAACTGAGATATAGGTTTCTACAACTTGCTTTGACCAATATTATTGCTTTTTACAGGATCAGCGTAACTCAGATCTTTGTGATCATTGGATAAGCTTATTTATTCTTTTTTAGTATTATCACTAAAATAAGGTATAGTGAAAACAGTTTTTGGCTCTTAACCAGGATAGAAATTTGATGTATTGAATGCATGCTTCTATATTTGCTCGAATACAAAACGTGCCTTAGAGGCGAGCAAACACGTAGGGCTCTGGAAAGAGGTTTTTCAATTCTTTAAGCAGCATTTTGTTTGCGTTCTAATGGATCATCATAATTGGCTCCTGGTAGCGTTTTGTCTTCATCAGTAATGTACTGATTAGCCTTTACCAATAAATTACCAGTAAGATCGGTTTTCATCTGTAAACAGCTAACCTTGATCAACTAGCCTTGATTAAAAAGGTTGCCTTGAACATATACATTGATCAATGATGTATCACAATCAACTATTGCCCTCGATTAATTATTTACAATGATCATCAATTTACGGTATACGGAAAGTTTTCCTCTGCGAAAACGTTAGTGCAAATATTGATTGCTTCAACCTTTAGCAATAAAATAAACCCTACCGACTTCGTAATGTTTATCGAACTTGTTATCTCCTACTCGCCCCCTCGAAGCATAAATCACCAATCCGAGCTCTGATCTCGCAAATCTGCCGTGATTTTAATTGCATCACTCATGATTCATAGCCCCATCGGTCCCATTACTGCACCACAATCAGTATTCTCCTTTCAACTGCCACAAGGCCATCCCAAACAGGTGCATCTTTTGACTTGTGAAACTTCCGTAGTCGCATATCCCTTCTCGAATCTACACCATGCAGTCCGTTGTTTCGAGACAGCGGTGATGGGAACAAGTCACAGTTTGCAAAGCATAACAAACGAGACTGCAAAGTGTGACGCCACCCAGGCTCGTCTAAATCATCGATCGATCGAAGCACACAAACGTGACACAGTCGTTTTTCGATTGCCGCGTCGTGGATCGTGATTCATGCTGCAGTGATGATCGGAGCGTGCTACGCGCCAGGATCCGATTAGATTAATTGTCGAATTTGGATATCGACACGACGACGACGATGACGACGATGACGACGACGGTGAGGACAGCTCTAGCAGCAGTGCGCGTGAGACTTCTGACTTCGGGCTTTCACTTTGGTACCGTGATTGCATATATCCGTCACCGAGTATAAACCAGTGGCTGATAAATAGTGTGGAGTTTCGTCTTTGATTGAAATTCACAGCAAAAAAATCCGTCACGGACGAAAGGATTACGACTGAAATCACGCATATAATCTAGTTTGGCTTCTATTACGTTAATTAAAAGCTTATTTTACGAATCGGTTCGACTCGCCAGCCCAGCGTGAGGTCCCGAGATGAGAGCGGATCAACTCGCGGGCCATTAGTCACTTGGATTCGTTCCGACCTTTTCCCGTCATCATTTGTCGTCGAACGGAACGAGGTGAAGGTGAGGTGAGGTTTTGGGAAAAGGGCGCCATGGCCGCTAATGAACGTCGTCACCTTATGCCGAGTGGGTACACTAATTTGAGGCTTTCTTTTCACACCTCGGTCCGTCTGGAGGAAATATTTGGTGGGGAAGTGATTACCTCACATGAGGAATCCGAAGGCAATGCCAACACCGAGTCAACTCACTTTTGATTGTTGTGGAAAATAACGCTGGAAATACATATGTTCATGACCGACATCAGTGGCTCAATTTGCGGTGATGGTGTGTTAATAAACATTTTCAACATTGTAAACCCATATTTTGCACCCGACTGGGACTGAGCTGGAACTGAAGAAACCACAAATTGGCACCTTCATAGGTAGGTGAACTTCGAGGGGGTATTATGACCGAGACCTGCTCTACAATTGTTCATGTACCGCAGGGCTTAAAAATATTACATGGGAAGAGAGTAAACCAGCTGTTGAAACTGGACTGGAGCGATTGACTATTTTTTACAAGTTAATAAATGGTCCGGTGTAAATTTTTCTCATTTGATCAATATTTTGATTTGATTTTATAGCATATCAAACGTATTGGTTACCATTATTAGCGAATTTCCTGCTGTCAACAAAGTGTTCTCAATGCACTTCCATAGTTAAATTTGAGTTTTCGATGCATGTACCATTTTTAAAATTTCGTACCTTCAGTAAGTTTTTCAAGCTGGAGGTCAAGGGTTTGATTTTGATTCAGTCGAATATCTTTTTGAGTGAAAAATTCATTCGAGTGTCCTAAAAATATAAGCGCATCTTTGTGCTTCCCACACACTATACGATAGAATGCTTTGGAAAGACAAAGAAAGCCATCAATTTGAAATTGGAAAATTGTTTCAAAAAAACGAAAAGGTGAGATATGTCAGTGACATATCTGCAAAGTCGACGTAGGACTGCTTGTTGATGTGGAGGAATTGTAATAGAATAAATAAATATCTACTATATTTTGTTCAGTCTAAAGACTCATCAAACCATCTGTCATTAGTTTTAGTTTTCCACGAAAATTAATATAGTCAACTCTTTATAACTCTTGAAGTGGCCCTTAAATGGGCCATTTGGTATTCAGTTATTCGCTGTTCCTGGAGTGATCCGAGTAGAACCGGTAATTGTCGAGTATAAGATGATGATTTGGTAGACAGTCGAATGGGTGGTCGTTGTTATTGGTTCTGTTCCATGGAAGAAAAGCATATAATATTAGTTTTTAGGTGTTTTAGGAGCGTTAATACTGTGTATGAAAATCTTGAATTCAACTCTTTAGAACTCCTTAACTGGCCCTGAAAAGGGCCGTTTGATATTTTGTCGTTTGTTGTTTATGGTCCGAGTAGTACAGACAATGGTCCAGTGCTAGGTGATGGTTGGTTGTCGAATGGGTAGATGTTGTCATTCCAGTTCATGTTCCACAATATCTGCTACCTGTCGATTTAATGGTTCGGGTGCTTCGAATGCGAGTACAGACAACATAGGTCTTTGATACGAAAAATATGAACAATAACGTCTGCACTCTACGCCGATATTTTTAACAAACGTTAAATCTATACAAGAACCACCAAGTGTGGTTGCTTTATTACGAAGGTTTGCTAAAGTAAATTTTAAATGTGTTTGCATAAAATCTAGAAAATCTATGTTTTCATGTTTGGAAACGTCAATGTTAAAGTCTCCAGTCAACACAACTGGCGTATCTTGCGCAGCATACTTGAACAACTTGCGAATCAAGAACAATTTTAAATTCTTGGTAGTTGTTCCTGGTGAAATGTACACCACAACAAACAGAACTTCAGTGTCCATTACTGATATATTAGCTGCACAAATGTCCCGACGTTATCGACAATGCTGAACATCTCGTCATGATGTTCACTGAGCTGTTGGATTTTTGGGTAGCAGCTATAGTGGTAGCCCTGTCCTGCTGGTATATTGCTACACCACCTGCTCTCAAGTTGCAGCGTTTGAACTGAACGATGCAGTGGTAGCCTTCAATATCGACTAAGGAGTCATTGTCTAGCCAAGTCTCACTCAGTGCGAGGAATTCCACGCTTGTCAAAATCCGATCTGAGGCGATATCCATCACGTGAGCGTTCAAACTTTGAACATTGATGCTCATCAACGTGGTGGCAGAACCCTTGCTTTCCAAAACTTGGTATAGTTTATCCCCAAGTGTTCGATGGTTTTGCGACTTATGAACAGTTAACGCACAGGCACTGACCACCGGAAACTGTATCCGCTTGCATTTAATAATGCCACTCAACTTTATACTAGCCGAGCGTTTGGAGATGGGAGTCCAATCCTCTTGTAGGATTCCAGGTCTGGCGAAAACGGCAGGTCTTGCTTTAATCCTAAATGCAGCACCTATCGCCGCATTCTCGAACTTAAACCACAACTTTACGATCTGCTGCCAAGAATCATCTTCGTCCTGTTCGAGGTATTTCAGCTCGCCGATTCACTACACCATCTTCGACATCATTTTCATTACTCGGTTAGCTCATAAGATATTAATAAAACGAACACTTTCTTAGGCAAAATGTTTTGTTCGCCCTGAAAAGGGCGGGTTTTATTAATTGTCGGGGGAACGCGATCGAAATTTGTTTCTCGGTCTGAAATGGCCCTAGGCTGGTCGTGGCAGCCTGATATGGCCTGAATATTTGACAGGAATGGGTCAGCTGCTTTTTATGCCAGCTGCTGCTGGGCACTGCTGGGTACCGAGAGCTGCTGCTGCCAAAGCTGGGTGCTGCCACGACCAACTGGGCACTGCTGGGTACTACCTAGCCGGGTGCTGCCTAGCGGGATATTGCCACCTGCAACTTCTCCCACCGGGAGATCCGCGCAGCTCCAATGCTGCCGAAAGAATGAGGCATTAGTTCTACTCGCTGATCTCGTTGTCCGCTCTGCTGTTTGCTGATTGGTTAATACGCTCCACGTATCACGTGATGTGGTATTTTGGCGCGAGTGTGATATTCTTTATTTCCCGCTCATTTCTTCTACTGGTGATTCATATCGAAATGAATATGAAAACAATTTATATGTATATATGATAATTAATATATATATATACATATATATATATATATATATATATATATATATATATATATATATATATATATATATATATATATATATATATATATATATATATATATATATATATATATATATATATATATAATTTTATTGAATATTCTAATAATAATAAGAATTATTGTTATTATTTTAATAATAATGAAAATTATTATTAGAAGAGTTTATATCAGTAAAGATATTATCTTTCAAATGTCTTTACACATAGCTAGAATATCATGAGAATTTAATTTATTTCTTCTATATCCTGTTTCTTCTCTACAATAAATTAAATAAACTCTTTAGTTGGGAAAAATTGTGTTGAAAAGGACCCTTTTTATTAATTGTCGGGGAGAGGGGGTCTTCTCGAGTAGCAAGATGGACTGAATTTTCTCCGGCCTCTTGGAGTAATGTCATGTTGATGTAACGCCATGTAGTGAAAATGTCGATTAGATCAAGATAAAATATTAATTTAACAAACTCTCTTATTGGGAAAATTGTTTTGGTCGCCCAGAAAGAACAGGTTATATTAATTATCGGGGGAACATAGGGATCAAATTGGCTTCTCGGTCTTCTCAAGTAGCAGGGTGGCCTGAATGATTGGCGAGTAATCACCCTGTGAAATTGTCAGAACAGAGAAATTCGGGATTTACATATAAATAAGCAGCATCAGCTTCGGCCACTTTATCCGCTCTTGAAGTAACGCGAAGTAACATTACAACCATGCGTTTTAATGAAAATGTCGATTATCTTATGATAAAATAATATTTTAACAAACTCGTTAATTGGTAACATTGTTTTGTTCGCCCTGAAAAGGACGGGTGTTTATTTAATTGTTGCGGGGCAACATGGTACACGTTCGAAATGTGCTTCTCGGTCTTCTCAAGTAGAGATGGCCTGAATTTTCTCCGGGCTCTTGAAGTAACACCATGTTGAAGTAACGCCATGTAGTGAAAATGTCGATTTGCATATTGTTTTGGTCACCCTGAAAAGAACGGGTTGTATTAATTGTCGGGGGAACATGGTACGCGATCAAATTTGCTTCTCGGTCTTCTCAAGTAGCAGGATGGCCTGAATAATTGGTAGGAAACCACCCTAAGAAATTGTCAGAACAGAAAAAATCAGGATTTACATATAGATTGACGCGGCTCGGCCATTTTATCCGGGCTCTTCAAGTTACGCCATGTTGAGACGGTGCCTTGTGATGCTATTTTCATTACTCGATTAGCTCATAAGATATTAATAAAACAAACTCTTTAATTTGGCAAATTGTTTTGTTCGCCCTGAAAAGGGCGGGTTTCATCAATTGTCGGGGGAACGCGATCGAAATTTGTATGTATGGCCTGAATATTTGACAGGAATCCACTGTATGTACTGCCATCGTCAGCTGCTTTTTAAGTCACGACCACTTGGTTTAGGGGGATGGATGTGGGTCGAGACGTCATTCGTGTCATATCTTGCCTCATGTCCAATAATTATTCTTTGAACGCTCATTTATACCGGGTTGGGCTGAGCGACAGCAATCTCTGTGAGTGTGGACAAGGATATCAGGACGCAGATCACGTTATTTGGTCTTGCGCTGAACATCGTGGAGTCAGATCGGGGCTCTATGATTCCCTTCCGGCTCGAGGTAGACAACCCAATGTGCCAATTCGAGATATTTTTTCTGTACGTGTTTGGGAGTACATGAAACTCATATATGTGTTTTTGACTAACATTAGCTCTAGATTGTAGTTAGTTTAACCTGTATGTTTAGTTTAAGTTTTTTTTCTGTTTTTTTTTCTTTTTCAAAAAATGTTCAAGTCAAAAGAAAACCATAAGTTGTATAGTTATAAGTGTTTCAATAATTTAGAATTTAAAGTGTTATGTGAACCATACTTTAAATTTCCACCCTCTTTCCCATCCGTAATTTGTAATTCCTATCAACCTCGAGACGGCCGCGCTTAATCGGTTTTATCCCCTAACTTTAGTTTTAAGATAAATGATGTATAAAAACATGAAAATTTGGCTCTGTAAAGTTGATTCGCTCAAGCCTGTACAAATAAGTGCTTAATTAAAAAAAAAAAAGTCACGACAGGCTGGGAACTGCTGGCTACCAACCACCAGCTGCTGCTGCCACGACCAGGTGGGCATTACTTCTACCAATGCTGGGCATTGCTGGGTACCGAGTGATGCAGCACCGGGAGATCCGCGCAGCTCCAATGCTGCCGAACGAATGAGGCATTTGTTCGGAAATGTGTCTTTTATGATGGCATCGGGTATCATTGCATGAACAAAAGGGGGTATCAACTAAAGCAATGTGAATCAAATTCATTAAAAGGGGAGGGGCATCTGATGTTTCGCCAAACACTAGCGTGAAACAGAATCTACCTCTCGAGAACAAAGAATAAGAAGAAGAAGACGATGGGAGGCGTCTCTTGCTTAGATTTGAAAACTGTGCTAGGAAATTTGGTTAATTTACTCTGCGAATCGAAATTATAAGACATCACCTTACATTTACGTTATTTTTAATAAGTTAATGTTAAAAATCAATTAACTTGATTACTAAAACTGATACGTAGAATTATTTCCAATCGATGGGTGCAAACGATATGAAAATCGTTTATGCAATGACTTAGTTATTATCGCTCAAAATATCCCAAACGACCCGTAACGCGGTCGATTTCAGAAATTTTAGAACGGCGCCCCAGTATAGAAATGAAAGACGTAGTCCTACGTCAAAACACTTATTTGACCGCCAGGCATAGCTCCATATAGCATATAACGCCAAGTAGAATAAGAATGATTGTGAGGGTAACTGCAATCATGCCTTCACAACTCGAGTAGTGTGAATCATGCCCATAAATGGAGCGTCACAAAACTTAAAAAAAATCATATACATCGAGTTTCATATTTTGGGACATTGTATACATTGCCTTGCTTAAATGATGCATACAAAAGCTCGTCTTTGATAGAACTTTTGCATGCAAGTTGTTGCTTCATGTGAAATGAAATAAAATTTTACATGCTTAGATATTGACATCATAATGAAATTCAGTTTTTTTTTGTATTAGACTGAATCATACTACCAATAGTTCAGGTATTATTTTTGATGCCTCAAGATCAACAAAACAAGCGTTCTCAAGAACATAAAAACATGTTCATAATATGTGTCTTCTTCAATAAAACACACCTTTTTCTGAGTTTCGGTTTCGGGAGACAAAATGGTTCATGAAATCTTTCTTTACGTTCCTTGATTTACATCAAAGGTGGAATAAGTGTTCAGGGAATTGTGGAAATTCCCTTTAGCAATAATGCATACACAGTTTGATAGAAACATTCAGTTTTTGGCGTTATTTAATGCACACAAAGGATATGTTAGACCAACTGAGGTACGGATGAAATCCTACGAAAACTTATGATTATTTGCAGCAACAACTTTGTTGAACATCACTCTGAGAGAACATTTGTAGGCTCTAGACAAAGAAACGAGGTTCGTCGACTAGTCCTGACATGGAAGCTTAGCCTCTGCTCCAACTTCTTCCTCTGTCGGTGAAATTGACGCTTCTTGGTCTTTTCAAAAAAAATCTGGCGCAATGGTGAGTTCCACACCAGCTGGCGGATACTATCGTCGTTCCCATTCCAAAACCAAACTGCCTCGATACCGGACCTTCCTAACAATCTCGCTAACCAGCTACGTGGTGGAGCTGCTCGAGCGAATCATCAACCGTTGTTTGATCAATGATCTGGAATCAATTTGACGACATGACCAGTACCAACATGCATTTAGTTCAGGACGAGACACCGACACGTATTTTGCAGATTACCACGGCCTTATAGCCTTTTTAAAGCTGTTCTAGGCATATGATACCACATTACGACATGGTATTCTTCAAAAGCTTAGGTCATGGAGAATACGTGGTCGAATGCTCAACATGTTGCAAACATCTATCTGACGATCATTCATTGGAAAATGGAGTGCCACAGCGCTCCATTCTATCCGTGACACTATTCGTCATCCCGATGCAATCCATCTTTCGAGTTGTACCAACTGGTGTGGTCATACTCTCATACGTGGATGACATCCTCCTTAAGGGACACACACACACAACTGATACGTTGCGGATACGTTGACGTAAACTTGACAGAAAACCTATGGGAAAACTGTCAAATTCACGCACACGCATCCGCAACGTATCAATTGTGGGCCAGCATTTACGGTACGAAGGGCAAAGGCACTACCTCGTAAGCTGCAAGCAGTTGTCAAGGCAGTCGATAAATGGGCGAAAAGTATTGGCTTTTCCGCAAAATCATACATTGTTTACTGCAGTTCAAATGCACGCCGAGAACCTGCGCCTTACATTACCATAGATGGCTCCACCGTCCAAAAGACCAACCAGCTGAGGATGCTGGGTATCGCCAACAAACGAGTGATTTGAAATTGGTTCACTGTTGAAGAAACCCTTGGTCCACAATGCACCTAAAACTTTGCAATGCATTCTTGCCCTTCTCGGTACTAGATGCTTTGTTTTTGTTTTTATTAATTGTGTTATTTTGACAAAATTTTCGACAGAATCCTTTCAAACCCTCCCCAGCCTACACACTTAGAAATTATGAATTTTACACGAGACCTAATCCATGTTTGTAAATAGTCCGGGAACGTAAAGTCGGGGAATGTAATAGTCGGGGAACGTAAAGAAAGATTTCGTGTAAAATTATGTCTCCTGAAACTGAAACATACGCAATTCGACAAAATATGTGTTCGGTTGAATTTATTTTCTCATCTCTTTCAACGCATTCTTATGCGCTAAAGGACGCTTGCATGTGTCGGTCTCAGGGGCAGAAATTTACACGAGATTTTGGTAGTGTGTACAACCGAATGGTTTGTTTCACCTCCGGAGCCTTAGTGACCAACCCGATTAACTCAGTCATGGCTGAAGCGGGCACACTACACACAACCAAAATGACATGTAAATTTCTGTCCCCTGAGACCGACACATGCTAGCGTCCTTTAGGACATAAGAAGGAGTTCAAAGAGATGAGAAAATAAATTCAATCAAACGCATATTTCGTCGAATTGCGTATGTGTCAGTTACAGGAGACATAATTTTACACGAAATCTTTCTTTAGGTTCCCCAAATTTTTTCAAACATAAATTACGTCTCGTGTAAAATTCAAAATTTCTAAGTGTGTACCTTTCGATCTGCTATTACCACAGGCGATAGTGTGAACAGCTATAAAAATACTGGCAAAAAAACCGTAGCAATAATACCCTCCCCTTAATTTAACGAACATCGTATCGAATCGGAGAACTAACGGGCACAACGTTACCTACCGTCGGTCAACTCAACACAACTCAAATGTACATGAAATATCCCATTATTTTCTGCCAAATCTAGCATTCCCTTTATGTGCATTAGATAACGCAGAAAACTCTGTCGTGTTCCCTTCCTTGCTAATTGCCACTTGCCTCTTTCCATCACCACTAGATTTAAAATAAAAAGCAGTCTACTGCGCTTTCGTTGATCCGCATCATTTTATCACAGTGAATTCATAATCTATAAATAACCTGCTTCACTAACACAAATCTATCCTTCCCTTGACAATCGTGGAGACGCAGAGGTAAAAACACGATCTCTAACCAACGAATGTCAAACTAATCATCCTTCCCCCTCCCCAAAGACCGTGAGGACATTTCCGGCGCCGGTACTGATCTATAAATAGAATGAACTAGTGAACTTGTAAATTGAAGATGTAAAAGCTTACTGCCAAACTCCATCTATGTGATTCTCTGTGCCATTACACTAGTTCTGATCGGTAACGGAGTAGCAACTACGAAACGCACGGTCTTTTTTAAAAAAAAATTGATAACGCAGAAAATTCAATGTTTCGTTTTATCTGTGTACGAGCCGGAGATTCGCCGGAAAAAGTACGACCAATCGTCCAATAAATGTGTGCAACACGCTTCAGCCAATAATCCGTAGTCTACACCGACAGATCCTAGTGTGGAGGTACAGTAAGGACGATCCCAGAGCTAAATGATCTGGTTATACTATCGGGCCCTGCAAGTTGCTAACAGGCCTTGAAAAAAGGGACATAATGACACCCATACAAGAAATAGAGTATTTTACACGAAACCGCACGGATAAAAAGAAACATTGAATTTTTTGCGTTATCTAATGCACATCCAAGGAATGCTAGATTCGGCAGAACAAAATGGGATATTTCATGCAAATTTAAGCCAGATAACGCCTGAATCTAGTCTTTTGTATGAAAGATTGCAAACATTGTTGTAAGGCGCATGAAAGATTGCAAACAATTTCGTTGTTTACGCCTCCTTTGGCTTGGTATCAAACGAGGGGAAATTTTACACGTTTGTTCAAATTATTTATTTTTTTCCGTGCGATCTGTTTGATTCTGCTGGATTCCTGGAAACAACAACGACAATTGGAATACCGAAGACTTGCCTACGAAACTAGACGGTAACCGGCCATTGAGTTCCTAATCCCAGCAGAAGATACGTTGAGAGCAGGCAGACAACTTATAAGGCACTGGTAGAATAACATCTGGTATGAATCCAGATAATCTAAGCTGAGAGAAGTGAAGTATGACACACACAGATGGATGGAACAAATAAGTGAAGTCATTTAGCGCGTACTTTTACGTCTGAGGATAGGCCACACACGATAAATCATAACAGTTTCATTGTTGAACGAGCCCGCCACGCTGTGATTGTTGTGATACGGTGCTGAACGTGTGACACCTGATCCTATGATGCAGGAAATATGACGAAGGAAGAACAACATCAACACTAGTGCACGAAGCCCTGGACAACACACACTGAGAAAAAAAGATTGGTAAAAGCAAACATATGCCAGTTTCATTTAACCGGAATTTCACGTTGATTTGGGCACAAACACCATGTTAGTTTGATTTGACTCCCTACGGTGGTTAAAACAAATTAAAATTTTGAGTAATTGTTTGGGAAACTAAGCAGTTAAGTTTAACTGAAATCCGTTTGAACTTACCATTATTTTGGTTGTTTCATTATGACAGCTACGAAAACAAACAAATTTGTTGGTTGAATCTATTTTTTGCAACAAACAAGCGAAAACGGTTGAAAATACAAACATAAACATTTACAGTCACCTACATTTCTTCTGTTATTTAAATTATGTGAATAAAATGCTAACACACATTAGAAAAGTACACATTTATATTATAGACTTCTCTCAGCCCAAGAGAAATCTACAGATGTTAATGCTAGCCTTTATACTATTTTCAGGTTTTTAGTAAGGAAATATTAAATTTTCATCTTTTGTTGAGTGACAGCGTCAAAGCATGCAGCGGGACCGGATGACGCAAAACGAAATAACCCAAAATAATGGTTCGTTTACTGAAAATTGGTAATTTTTTTTCTGAACAGTAGAGCTGGCCATGATATTTCAAAGGTTACAAATCACACCAGAAAAATAATAAATATGCTCGGCAAAATGTTAAATGAAATACCGAAAACTTGTAGTTCTTTGACAGATACTTGAAAATCAATAACAAATCTTTCATCTAAATTGAAATTTTATGAAACACAACCGTAATGTATTTTTACTGAAAACCAACCCATGTATTTGGTGCGAAGACTTCATTTTACCATTACCATCTAAAAAAACTGTTTGGGTCAGATTAAAAGTTATTTTCTACCCTTTGGTGTAACCAGCAATGTCCAAACACTACACTGCACGCCGATGCACTGCACGAGCTACTTTTTACCACGCTAGCGCGATCATTATATTCGCCACTTTGACTTCGTGCTTACAGACTTGTGGTTTGGCATCGGACACCGTGATTGATGTTTCGGCAAACACCACAGCCGAGTGTTTCCGATTGTGTCCAATTACGGAAAATACGAGTTGTTTATTTATTTTATTTCTAACCGTGCCGTGCTTATTATTTTGGATTTCAAATTATGGTCAAACATGACATCAAATCAAACATAAAATTGAAGCATATTTATCACTTGTAATATTCATTATTTTAAAGAGTGTGGTTCAAAATTTCCTTATGTGAATCCATATGCGTAATAAGGCTGTGTGAAGTGAGCTGGATCGCAAAATATCATTTAGACTATGTATCCCATTTGTGTCCTCCGCTTTTGCCGTTTTCCTCTCAAAACTAGTTGGTCAGCCTTCCTGTCAGCCTACCAGCCAGTATCAATTTGATTTGCTTCGGCAGAATTTTGACATCCAAATGTTCACAGTGCTCTCTGCTACATTCTCTTTGCTCACAGTCATGACCTTTTCAACCAAGTGATGATAACCCGCAGCAGCCACAATCGGTTTTTTCGCCTCTGAGGAACAACAGCCAGTAATGGCTACTGTGAAGAACACTATGATTCACTGAATTTTACTTTGCGGTACTTCTTGATATATCGTGAATTTAGTCTTTTGACATAGGGTATGTGTCCCTTAACTCAGCCTAATATGCAACAATCGATTGCATTTTTTATTACAACTCATTGGGCATGTGTGCTGGAAACAAAATTTAACTTGCTATACACTTGCAAAGATATGTTCAATAGGCCATCTGGTAATATGTATCACGAAAAGTTACACAACTCATTTTATAAAGTCAGAAACTTTAGAGGAATATGGATTTAATATCGGTCTATGGGTACTAAATTGGGTCTATTCATGGATGCAAGTTCGTCCCATTCGATAGATTTGTTATTAAATGTAGTCTATATACGATTTGTTTTTTTGATTTTCTGATTTAAGGCGTCTCCAACTGTATTCGCTTTATCCAACAAACAATTTCACAAATCAAACTTTACTTAAACTGCTAAGAAACACTTAAGTGATTTTGACATATGATTTAGCGGCCATTCGGCTATCAAAACATTATAATTCACTCTACACAGTTTTTATTCCTTAAATTTGTGTTAAAATGAGCCATATGAGAAACATTCAACTGAAACTCAGGCATTTGTTTTGTAAATATTACCAATAACAACATTTTTAATACGCTTTCCACACAACAGGCCACAATTGGGAACCTAGAAAAAAAATATGTTTCTAACATTGGATCATTCCAATGTCGTGTAGATAATCTGTTCAGATTAACCAGTAATTTCATGGTGTCTAAAAAGTTAAGGAAATCGCGTAAGTGTACATCTATAAACTGATTAATAATGATCTGATGAAATAGATCGGTCATCCTGATAGCAACATGATTTTGTTGATTATCGCTGAATTAATGACATATTTGATACATAGGCCGAATCAAGGAGCTAGGCTAACATTACATCCCCTTACCCTATTCGAAAATAAAGACACAACGAAAAAAACAGGAGCAGTCGCCTGCAAAGCCTACTCCGATCCCCATTGTATTTTCCACCGATTTGTTTCAAAGTTTTATCAAAATTGTGCAATGAAGTAGTTGTTTTCGACATAGACTTAACGGGTGAAATGAAATTTGTACTCTCAAAGTCACTTGCTCAGTTTGGAATGAATCACTATTTTAAATAAAAGTCCTAACTTTCACTTCAACTTCGAGGCTATCAGTTTTATTTCAAACACTAAGCAGCTCTGACAGCAAAAATCGACACCAATCAGCCTTCTTCCATCACTCATCAATTGTCGACCGTGATGATCACGATTCACGATTTCATGCCTAACAAGCATATTGCAGCAATCAATGGACATCTATTCCTATACATGATTTTGCTCATTGTCAAGTTATAAAATGATTGCAATTCTTATAATACCTCATCGAAAAACCATCATCCAATCGACAGCCTAGTATGCCGCGTACCACCTCATCGACAGAGAGCTTTACAACCGCAACGATAAGCGGGTCAGGTTTCGCATCAATCGCTCAATGCCACCCATATTGCTAAAATTTGCCAACGAATGGAATTTTCCTCCTAGTTACTACTGCTGCAACATAAAAGCGATGATTTTTGACTGATGGACGCACATTTTCTGATTCCACCTCTACTGGTGCATCTCAAAAATCTACTGCCATAAAGACATCCGAAAGATCGTGACTCGTAACGCCTCATCCCAGAGGTGATACTTTGTTTCTTCCATTTCTCAAAAATTATACCCATATCTGACTTAAGCGACCATCAGCCCATTTTTCAACTTTCTTCGAAAAATCATCGTCTCTAGCGACTTAACTGAGATCTTATCGGGTGCCGTAACCCCTCAGCGTGCTGACAAATTACCGTTTGACCCACTGTTGACACTCATTTGTATTCATTTTCAACCAAGTATCAATAACAGTTCAATCCGATTGATTAATCATCTCTTTTTTTCTTTCCCTCTCTTTTCTATCGTTTTCGTCTCTTTCTCCGTTCTTTTTTCCTATCTGTGCCGTTCGCTTGTTTCCTCGCTGTCTTATTTCAGGGATTCTCCTGTGCCGATCTGATGAACGCCGGCATGCGCCAATCCGGAGTGTACTATCTGCAGATCCGTGGCACGACCTACTGGTTCCTGAAGGTCTTCTGCGATCAGGAAATTGCCGACGGCGGATGGACTGTAATTACGTTTTTATTCCCGTTATACTAGCCCCCACCAGTTAACGCCTCTCGTTTGTGTCGTTCTTCTTTTCGAAAATCAAATAGGTCATTCAACGACGCGATGATTTCGGAGAACCACGGGAAAACTTCAACCGTGACTGGGCCGACTACAAGAACGGCTTCGGCGATCCGGCAAAGGAATTCTGGCTCGGAAACGAAAATATCTACATGCTGACGAACAACGAGGACTACTCGCTCCGGGTCGAGCTGGAGGATTTCGAAGGAAACAAGAGGTGAGTGGTTGGTTAAAGTTTCTTGTGTGGCAAGTTCCGGATTATATTGAGGAAACAATAATTCTAGATAAAATAGTCAAAAGGTCGAAAGTAATATTTGTCAAAAATTACATGGGGACATGCTTGCTCCCAAAAATAAAGAAGCACCAGAAATAGATACAGGGAGTTATTACCTACCTTCTCGTTGGTACTGGATATAGATGTTAGCAACCTGGCATTTCCAGGAAATTTACGTTTTTAGTCATTGTTTACAATTGTTACTTTCGACTTTCGTTTGACGATTTTGTCTAGAATTGGTAAGAGACAATTGAGTCTGTGCTCAACCAAAGGATGCAATCAAGGAATTGAAAGTAAAATTAAAATCAAATCAGTTGCGATTGAGATGAAGATACAAGTAGGCCTTGCATATTTTGTGAGAGCAGAAATATTATCTCCCGTATAAAATAAGTTATACACAGAAAAAAGTAATTAATTTCAACAAGCGCGTAAAATCTGGCGTTATCTTGCTTAAATTTACATGAAACAGCATTTCCTTTATGTGCATAGATAACGCATAAAACTCAATGTTTCTTTGTATCTGTGTAAATCTGCTGCTTCTTGATTGTAACTTTTCGTTCTTCTCTCTTCCTCAATTGATTTCAAATCACTTCCTGACTCGTCTCCCAAAATTTAAGCTCAATCACGAACTCGAACTGCACTGGCCTTTTGAAGTTGTTATGGGAACTACTATGGGAAATCCTAACAATTTGTTCTCATCCTTCTAACCCTTTGACTGCATAACATACGAAAAAATATTTGTGCTAACGTTAAATTTATCCAGCTTCAACTTCCGATTAACCGCCGATTAATTATTAAGTGATTTCCACAGTAATATCATTCTAATAATAATGATCCACGACATTCAATTCAGCTCTAAAGCTGAAGCTGGGAAAATGTGCCGTAAGCACGGATAGCAAACAATTTGGTTAGTTATTATGTCGAAAAAATAGGACGATAAAGCGAATGCTGGATTTGTCAGAAAATAATGGGATATTTCATGCAAATTTAAGCCAGATAACGCCTGATTCTAAATGTTGTATGGAAGATTGCCAACATTGTCGTATGGCGCATAAAAGATTGCAAACAATCTCGTTGTTTAGGCCTCCTTAAGCTTGGAACTGAACGAAGAATTATTTGTTTCTGTGTACGACTGTTCAAAGTCATAACTCAGTGCTATACACCATTTATGATAATCTGCCAGGTTACGGAACAAGAAAAAGCTTTTCAACAAATTTTACTGTCAATTTTTCATGCAAATTCCCTGGTTGGCGGTTCGAAATTTTCTCGACTTCCCTGAACAAAGAGTATCGTTTTGAAAAAAGCTCTCTATTAATAACTGCGGAAGTTCTTCAAAATGTTAAGCGGACAGCAAAAAAAACTCATTGACAACCACCAGTTTAAAGCTCTTTTAATATACTATTAGTTGCAGCCAACTCTATTTGCTCCTACCTGCTTTTATGTGTGGTACAGCCGTCGAGAATACGAGAAAAGTAACGGAAAAAAAGTTCAATTACTCATCTCACTTTAGTAATGCAACTGTAGTACGTTCTAGAAAGTTTTGTTTTTTGATATTGCAAATAACTTTGAGGAACATTATATCCCAAGTAGCACGCTACGATCATAATTAGTTGTAGTAACTTAATTATGACTTAGCAAGTCATATTTATGTTATCTTAACTGAATGGCAACAAGTGTGCTACTAGGGATTGAATCCTAGAGGGTTTGAGCTGTTTAGTGTAATACCTGTAACTAGAAATTAGAAGAAAAATTACTTCTTCAGTGTCTCGTATAAGTCAAGTTATTAGTACGAGCCACTGAAGTCTGCACATTGTAGACGAAATACGCGTATCTGTCAAGATAAGCAAAGGTAGTTGAAATTAAATGGAAAATATTAATTTTTCTTCTAATTTCTAGTAACATTATATTGCTCCTTAAAATGTCCTTAAAAAAAGTTTCCGTGAAAAATGTGTTTTTGTAGGTAAGTTCTTATAAAATACTCTCTATCTCCAATTGGGTTAAGTATAAGATTTATATGTCTTCATAAAAGTTATTTGTGTTGACGTTTCCTATAACTTTGCTGAAGACATCAACTCTCTACCTCAAAAAAGTTGAGTTTTTATCACACTTTTAGGGGGATTGATCACAAATGTCATGCCATCAAAATACGAAGCTTGACATATCCATCAACTTTGCCAAAAACGCCATAGCTCTAGCTCCACTATTTAGAGAGCTATTAGTTGAGAGCGTTTGAATCGACTTGTTGACCACTGTGGTGAGATCAATCTAATTATAAATAAATAATAAATATAATAAATATAATATTATAATAAACTTTACATTCCCAATCCTGGAAGTGGTGTTCATTGTATGTGAAAGTGACCTTGGAATGGGCCACACCCTTAGAACTTTTGGAAAGCAAATGGGAATTTGGGAAGCTCATAAAACTACTGAATTGTTGGATTTGTCTTGGTACCTTCCGGATGGCCCGATACAATAGTATATTGAACCAACTTATGAATTTAGGTATGGAACTCTGCATTTTTTCACTTATGTTCATCTGCAAGCTGTAAATTTTTTATATTCAAATTTGCAATTGAAATTCAAAAAGCAATCCTGGGATCCACCGGGTGGTCTCCCGGATGATCCGGATCATACGTAAAAGCAACAATCAATCCAAAACTAGCGATTTAAAATTGGTTCACTGCTTTAGACCCCGATTGGTCGCAAGTGCACGCTGTTATTTGTTTTTGTTATGATTCGCTGTGTTATTTTGACATAATATTTGAAGGATTATTCGTTGTGAGTTATGTTTTTTTGGGGGAGATTCGTCAAGTAAGGGACCGATCTTGGGACAGTTGTGCTAGAACTTTCTGAACCAAAATTTTTCTGGATAAGCCCTGGTAAAACGGGTTAGTCGGGGTTAGTAGTGTTTGTAAAAATGCTTTCTTCTAGAAAGCTAAATAACTTCTCCAAATTTGTTTGAACAAGCTGTTATTTGACACTGATGTTAGTTGGGACGGTATTCAAATCTTGAGTACTTTTTCAAATGGATGTAAGTAACATTTGGACAAAAATGAGAAAATCAGCAATGAACTTTTTTGAGTTTATTTTTATTCGTATTTGAAAACTCAACATGTTTATCCCAATTAAATTCTACTTAATGACACATTGGTAAAAGATAAAACATCACTGTGCTTAAAAATTACACTAGGAGTGAAAATTCCAGTTTCATTTAGAAAAATGTTTGCTACAACGGTCTGCAAAAGAAAACGATAATACGTCATTTTGATAAGTCAGTATGATAGATGTCACGTTTCTTACGTCAAAATGATACGTCATTCTACGAATGACAATGTTGATGCGTCGAAATGTTACGTCAAGTTGTCATATTTTACGCAGATACGTCGAACTTTTCAAAATGACGTATGATTTTTTTCTGCAATAAAACGTTGTAAAAATTACTTTGCTAAAAAAACCAATTTATATTTAAAAAAATCTTAATTTTTAACTTTGTGGTATAAAGTCTTTAAAGAACGCGTTATTCAGGAACATTCAAATGATATAACAATGATTTGCAAGTTACTTTTCAACACAAGTGGCGTATGTACATTATTCCCAAAAAGTGCAAAAGTGATTTTACACCGTTTTTTAAAATGTAAGTTAAAACGTTAAGAAATAATCCATCAGAAAGCTCAACAAATATGGGCATATATACATATTTTTTTAATAACATGCCATGAACAACGCATTTGTTTACATTTTGTGACTTACGTCCTTTTGAAAAAGTACCCGAGAAATGATGTTTCAAGAGGTACTTTCGAATAAACCGCTGAGTTCTGACACTAATTTCATAAATTGACGATTTTTGAGGTTGTTCCGAATCATCTGTCGTCTAGGGTGATTTTGCAGATCGCAAGTAAAAATGTATTCAAGTTATTTGCTTAGAAATATTTAAAAAAAAAGCCCGTACAGTGATCGGAAAAGCCTTTTTTCCGGCAAAATTAATAACACATAAGACTTACGTTTTCTAATCATGGTGTCTTCTACAAAGTTGTGTTTAAAAGAGTGGTCCATCTAGTGTTTTTTTTTTAATTTACGACACTTTACACCTGAATGCCTTCGTGTCGGTCAATTCTTGCTTCACTAATTCTCAACCATTATCATTTTGCATTTTCTTGTCTCGCAACATTTATTTTATCTTCTTTTGCTTCTATTATTCCACCTTTTCCACTTCTCTTCTTTAGCTTCTCCTCTTCCGTATGTTTTCTTCCGCTCTATTCTTCCATTTATCTTCTTCCGCTTTTCTATTTTTGCTTTTCATATTCCACTTCATCTTCTCCGGTACTCTCATCCGCTTATTTTCTTTCATATTTCTGCTTCCACTTCTCTTCTTCTGCTTCGTATTATCCGTTTTTTTTTCACTTTTTCCGGTTTGCGTCTTCCGCATCTCTTCCTACGCTTACCTTCATTCGCTTCTCTTCTTCCGCTACTTCTCTTTCACATTTATTCACCTGCTACTTTTATTCCAGGTTTTCTTCTTCTGCTTCGCTTTATCCATTTCTCTTCTTCCACTTGTCTTCTTCCGCTTCTCTTCTTCCGATTGTACTCTTCCAGTTAACTTCTTCGGTTCCAGTTGATCCGCTAATCTGCTTTCGTTTCTCATCTACCGCTGCGCTTATTTTGTGTCTCTTTTTTCTTTTTTCTTCTGTTGCCTCAATTATTTTGTTTCTTTTCTCCCACTTTTTATCTTCCACATGTATACTTCCACTGCTTTTCTTCCGTTTCTTTTCTTCAATTTCTTTTCTCCCACTTCTCTTCTTCCACTTTTCTTGTTCAACCTCTTTTCTTCTGCTTTCCTTCCGGTTCACTTCTTCTGGTCTGGTCCATTTTTATTTTTACACTTCTCTTCTTCCTCTTCTCATTTTTTTCCTTTAGTATCGAGATTTTCAGCCCTGGGCTGGTTAATCTCCCGGCGTAGTCACTTAAATACCTTTTTTAGGTATTTTCGTAACTAGTCCGGGGGTGCGATTTGAACTCGTGAGAGGCATGGATGTTAACCACTACGCCGGGGTCGCCCCCTTCTTCTATCATTTCTTTTCATCCGTTTCTCTTTTTACACCTCGCTTCTTCCGCTTCTTTTTTTTGTTTCTATCATTTTGCTCAAACATTCATTTATTTTCACTGTATTTTCATGTACTTTCCAACTTTCCAACTTTTTATCATACTTCTGCATCATCTTGCTTCACTTTTGTTTACACGTTCAGCCTTATTTACATTCATTTTTGCCTATTTAATGCATCCTCTTAATTCTTTCCTCTTTTTCCACTTCATTGTTTGTCTCATAAGTTTCCGTTTGTTTATCTTTTTCTTATGTTACTTGCCGCCTTTCTTTATCTGCATCCTTTTAATCATTATCGTTGATTCGCTTTCACTGTATCGTTTTTTGTTTTCATTCATTTCTTCTCTTCTACCCCGTATTTTCTTCAATCTTTTACATCTCTTTCATCCGCTGTATTCTACAATGTCTTCTTTCTTCCCACTTTCTTTGCTATTATCTGAATTTACTTACTGTCTTGCATATCAGCTGCCGTTTATTTATTCCCTCCATCTCTTTCATAATCGTTTCGTAAGTTTCGTAGTTCCGAACATGTCCGATTATAAGCAGTCCCCACTTCTGTGCCCCAGGAGTAAAGGGTGTTCCGATCAAAATTTGGTCAAACAGAATGTGTGTGAGTTGATCAAAGTTTTAATTAATAAGTCAAATTATTTTTATTTTTCATGTTCAGTTTACACAGAATACTGGGGATATATTCAGCTTAGCTTCCTTTTTACCGCATGCGAATTTCCGGGTCTTTGTTTAACCACTGCCATAAGATTTTGTACAGTCTCCTTGTCCACTTTATTCGCCGCAGTTGCCGCCAGTTTCCCTTGAACTGTTCCCCCCTCACAACAGCTTTTTGAGTCTTCTAAAGGTTCCGCTTGACGATAGTTCAATATTGTTCGATTGGGCGGAGCTCTGGCCTGTTGGGAGGGTTCTTGTCCTGTGGCACCACTTGAATGTTGTTAGCAGCATACCACTCCAAGGTCTTTTTTTGTAATGGCAAGATGCCAAATCCGGCCAAAATAGAACGGAACAATTGTGTCGCTTCAGGAAAGGCAGTAGACGTTTTTGTAGGTACTCGCTTAGGTAAATTTCCTGGTTGACGGTTCCGGTTGCAATGTGAGCGTTGCTCTACAAGCCACAGGTACACATGGTATGCCATACCAGATATTGCTTCGCGAACATTGACAGTTTAATGTGCTTGAAAATATCTGCCACCTTTCCCCGTCCGGAAATTTCTGTCCAGGAAGCTGTTTAAAGTCTGCCTAGACGTAAGTTTCATGGTCCTGTACCACACAATCAAACTTCGTCAGCATCGTCGTGTACAACTTTGGCTGACGTGTTTTGTCTATCTTCGCGATTTGGAGTCACCACTTTCTTGTAAGTCGGCAGTCCAGCTCCTCTATCCACGGTTGAAGGCACCACTTCAAGCTTCTTTGCGACATCTCGGCCGGGGAGGTTGGGGTTCCGCTTGAAACGGCGGGTAACTCTTTTTGTCGTCGATGTGGCCTCCGGATTTCAATTTCCACTAAATCCAGCTTTCCTGGCTGCCGACAGACGTTCACCGAACACTTTTAATATGTTGGTGACAGTTGATTTTGCCACATTCAACAATTTCGCCAACTTGGCGTGAGTGTAGTTTGGATTTTCGCCATGCACGTGCCAAATTTTGATGCGTTGCATCTCTTCCTTCGACGACATTTTGAAAACTGAAGTGCTAATCT
The DNA here is from genome assembly GCA_034211315.2 of Aedes japonicus. NCBI lineage: Eukaryota > Metazoa > Arthropoda > Insecta > Diptera > Culicidae > Aedes > Aedes japonicus. The sequence continues at coordinate 68,462 of JASCZW010007318.1, forward strand.
CAAAATCAAAATAGAGGCATGATGCTACACGCACACAACTTCCAATTGAGGGGTGTGCAAAATGTTTTAATGCACGATGGAAGGAAGTGCGTCAAGTTTAAGTCGACCAAATTTTGATTGAAACATCCTTTACCCGGGCTCTTTAATGTAGCATAATGTTCCTTGTTACGCATTAAAACAATAATTCAATGGTTTTCTGGCCAATTCTTGCCAATCATAAGGTAGAGTAGAAAAAATGCATGTTTTCAGTTAAAATTACCCCTTGCTTTTGATTGATAGGTTGTATAAAAAAAAAATTTTGCAAAAATTTACGCTATAAAGTTTTCTATGTTTTGTTCCAGGAAAACTTTTTCTCAAAATTAGAAATAAAAAATATGGAATAAGAAAAACTAATTTTTAAGAGACACCCTTATTTACTGCAAAAAAATAGCTCTATCGTGGTCAAATGATTAGCTAAACAAATGATGTCTCTAGCTCTAGATTCTTGAGATTATATTCCCTACAAACTTGCCTTTGACATCACCCTTCTATTGAGCTTTGTTCAAAAGTTATCAAAAGCGCCGCCCTAGTGGTAACATTTGGAACTACGAAACTATTACGGCATGATGGACAACTTTTTTTAATACAACTTTGTACAAAACACCTTGATTCGAAAACTAAACCCTTAGGAGTTATTAGTTTCACCGTAAAAAAAGGCTTTTCCGATCACTGCAAACTGCAGAGTTCTAAGACAAATTTCATTAATTGGCCAATTTACAGTTGTTACTGACCACCTGGTGCAGTACTGGATATTTAATACCATCATAAGAAGGCCAACTATCTATCTAGCAACTTTCCTCAAAGATTACAGGATTACATTATGTATCGCTGTATCTGGCAACGCAGAAAGAGCTCTCATTCCGTACGCACACATCTAAAATACGAGGAGTGACCATGTTTTTGAAACGCACGGTTAAAATTATTACGGCAAGCTTATATCGCCAAAATGATGCTAAATAACAAATGAAAACTACTTCCAGCCGTAACATTTCTCTTTTATTTTTCTTGCTGCCGTAGGTACGCACAATACTCCCATTTCAAGATCCATTCCGAGCAAGACTACTACAAATTGGAAATCGATGGTTACGAAGGCACCGCCGGTGACTCGCTGAACGATCCATGGTACGGCTCGAACAACAGTCCCTTCTCGACTTACAACAGGGACAACGATCGAAGCTCGCTGAACTGCGCCAGCATGCTTAAGGTATGACTAGACCAGCATCAAGGCTAGATGACCAATCACGGTGGCTAATTCTAAATCTATCTACTCCAAACAGGGCGGCTGGTGGTGGAAGTCATGCGGTCGAGGTCTGAACGGTCTCTACCTGCACGATCCTCAGGATCTGACCGCTCGGCAGGGAATCGTTTGGTTCCGCTGGAGAGGCTGGGATTACACGCTCAAGAAGGCCACCATGATGATCAAACCGCGAGGACCGCAGGCAGCAGCTCAGCAGCAAATTGCATCGGCGGCGACGACGTAATAGTTCTTTCGCACAAACTCGAATTTTTGTACAAATCCTTTTTTGTTTTCATTGTTTTTTTTTATGTTTTTATTGTTTCACAAAACCATTCCAAAATTACGATAACAAATGAAAGGTAAACACGCATACGCATACATACATACATACAAACAAACAGAACATCCACAACGGCAATGTTATATTGAGGTCAGAGAGCGAGAGATCAGTTGCCCTTCCTGCCAACTATAGAACCCATCATATTTAGTAAAGCTTGTAAATTTATCCATTTCTTGCCCGTAGAGTGCATGGGTCTTTCCCCCCATCCATCCCCCTTTTCCCCTTACCTTTTCGTGTAATCGCCCTTGTTGTATATGTATTTTTATTTTACGTTTAATTTATTAAATTTAGTTGAAAGAGAGCGTGAGAGCGAAGAGAACTTATCAGAAAAAAATCACCACTCTATTTAGCGAAATATCCTTAGTCTTACTGTCTGACGACGAACTGTGTCACACTGATTGCGGTAAGCTCCAACTCGGTCTGACGGTTTTGATCGAGTCCAATGTTGACATGGAAGCAGACGGTCATGCTTGTTCGGTAATCAATCCGAGAATAATACCGACTAGAGCTTACCGCCATGAGAGACCTATATTTAACGAGAGAGGGAAAGTTACATTTTTGTCCCGCCATAGATTTTTTTTGTTTTATTTTGGAAAATTGAAATCCAACTGACCCGCTACGGTAAGAGGAAGAAAAACAATAGAGTACAACACAGACGACGCTGATGATGACGGTTTGGAACTATTTTTTTCAAAAGCAAAAAAATCATTGAATCAAACGATATTATTCTTTTCTTATCCTATAAACTCTGGCCTTTATACGCAGACGAAGAGAAGATATCAGATGACGAACTGAAAGAGATTGTTTAACAATAGTGTATTTGTTTTTTTTTTATTAGGTAAATTGATCATGTCTCATTTATATTTTTTTGTGCAAATGTTTTATTTTTCCGCGAGCTTGTTTTCATTGAGGGTAGAAAAGATCGTTGCGACTTACTGAAGTCCTGGGAAGCCGCGAGAAACAAAGCTAACCTGAGGAATGCGATGAAGGAAAATGTTAACTGCATGCCTCAAATTTACGACCCCCTACGAAGACTTTGATTTTTTTTTCACTTTACAGTTTGACATTACATTGAATGTCATGTGCGCCGAGCATTGCATCGAACCATTCGCTACTTCTGTTGTGGTTAGGTTACAATTCTGCACAACCCGGAAAGGTCATCGTCTTCAATCTCGCCACCGGAATTCCCGTCCTTTCTCGGTCCATGCCCATCCATACAATAACGTACCAGCAGCAGCCGTTACCTAATTCGGTGACCTCTTCCGCAAGACGACGACGATGACGGCCGTGCTGCCAAGAGGTCCATAATTCATTTCACCATGTCACGTCGCTGGTTCTCTGAAATACTATTTTTCAAAACATGCTTATTTTTTTTCCCCGTAAATGCGGTTCTCTATCGGTTACAGCCTGTGCGGCAGGCATAATTCTAGAGTAAGGGGTCGGACACTTTTATGTTGCTTGCACCGTCACCGCCAACGTTAGGAAATCATAATAATAAAGCACGCCCGGTATGCTCAAGCGGTGGTGCGAGATTTCCCTTCTTCGAGCTTTTTATCACCTTCATCGGGTCTGCCCACTCTCTCTGTGTGTTCGGATGCTGGAAGGAAAATGCAATGCATGCAATTCAAAGCATGAATGCACGTTCAACAGTTGCAGTAAATAACAATGTTTTTGTGACGATTAAGAAACTGCCCGCGGTCAATATCGACCCATTCGCAGGAAACCATTTTTGCGTCATTAGTCAAATGCCAAAACAAACTACAATCTGATTGTGGAAGGTTATAAAGCATTTAGCACCTCCTAGTGAAATCGATTGCCCAGGTCTAGCGAATTGATTTCTCCGAAAAAAAATCTTTCCGTCAAAGCAAGTTGATTCGAAGTGGCCTTGACTAATCATCAACGAACACCCCTCATCAATCTTCATCAAAGTGAAAAGCTTAGAACCAACATAGCCAACATGTAGAAACTCGCCCATAAAGAAAAATAAAATATTACATAAGAAAAGAAAATCGTCATTCACAAGCAGCATACAACCATTCATGAGCGCACTTGAACAAAAAAAAACAAGAAAATAGATACATAGATATGATAGAAACTCACATCAATGACAATCAACCCAAAGTTGAAGAGAAACATATTTTCCCCCCAGAGAGCACTCAATTTATGTCGAAAACAATCATCAATTAATTGTAATTAAACTATTATCATACAAAAACAACATTACACACACACACCCCCCCATATACCAACAAAGAAAAGCTTCACATTGACACACACAACACCCCCAAAACATACACCCACGAAAGGAAAATATTATTATTCGAACGAGTTATTGTTTTTCTCGTAAGCAAAGCCCACTATGTTTACAGTGAAACACCTCTAGGAACTCTGCTGCAGCCGGAAGGCTGCTGTTGTGTTCAATGAGATACAAGCGGAGGGAAAGAGAGCAAGAGAGGCACAATCCGTTAGAAATCGGTAAGAAACGGAAATGAGAAAAATCCATTATCGGGAAGAGAAAAAAAGTGACGGCGAAGGAAAACGGAAGAAGAGGAAAAATCCAATTTGTAAATATCGTTTTAATTTAATAGTTGTTAGAATGTTTTTATATTGAAATAAAACAAATGTGAAAATAGCGAAGTTGAGCGATTAGTAGATTAATTCATCCGAAAACCTCCTCAAGCTGCACCGTCATTTTTAAGGCCAAAGTCAGTCGAGCACCCGTTCGGTTTGTCGCGCATTGTTTTGTAATTTAAAACATATTTGATCATCTTTTTTTAATTTTTATTGATAGAAAAACAATTTTTGTTAACAACCCATGTTGATAAATCTTGTACTTTTTATATGAATCCGCTTTTACTCAAAAAAAAATTCCAAAGATATAAGACTTTGCGTCCATTTTCAAGTTCATTTTTATTGAAATCGAGAAACGTCCATCAACAAAAAACTCTTCAACAAACAATTTGGCTTCAAAACATTTACAGATATTATTCACAATTGTTAGTGAATGTAATTGCTAGCCAAAGTCAGATTACCATTTTATTTCATAAAATTAGCCTTCAATATGCAAACAAAAAATCACAAGACGATGCAAGAACCGACGATGGATGACGAAAATGAATAGAATGAATTTTCTGACTAAAGGGTGTTCCGATCAAAATTTGGTCAAACAGTAATGTGCGTGAGTCGATCAAAATTTTTATTAATAAGTCAAATTCTTTTTCTTTTTCAAGTTCAGTAATTACAGAATATAGGAGACATATTCAGCTAAGCATCCTTTTTACCGAATGCGATTTGCCTTGTCCACTTTACTTGCCGCAGAACGCCAGTTCGCCTTGAACTGTTTCTCGCTCACAACTGCTTTTCGAGTCTTCGAAAGGTTCCGCTTGACGATTGCCCAATATTGTTCGATTGGGTGGACCTCTGGCGTGTTGGGAGGATTCTTGTCCTTGGGCACCACTGAAACGTTGTTGGCAGCATACCACTCCAATACCTTTTTTCTGTAATGGCAGATGACAAATTCGGCCAAAATAGAACGGAACAATTATGTCGCTTCAGGAAAGGCAGTAGACATTTTGTAGGCACTCGCTCAGATAAATTTCCTGGTTGGCGGTTCTGGTCGCAATGTAAACGTTGCTCTTCAAGTCACAGGTACAGATGGCCTGCAACACCAGATATTTCTTCGCGAACTTTGACAGTTTAATGTGCTGGAAAATATATGCCACCTTTCCTCGTGCGGTTGCCGTATAAAAGTCCTGTCAAGGAAGTCAAGGAAGCTGTTTGCAGTCTGCCTTGACGTAAGTTTCATCGCGCTGTACCACGAAATCAAACTTCGTCAGCATCTTCGTGTACAACTTTCGCGATCGTGCTTTGGCCGACGTGTTTTGTTTATCGTCGCGATTTGTAGTCACAATTTTCTTGTAAGTCGACAGTCCAGCTCGTTTTTTTATTTCTATCCACGGTTGAAGGCGCGGAAGGACGAAAAAATAATAATAACCAACAGCTCAAACCGTGTGTTCATTTCACTTCTGAAGAATTGTACATCGTAGAGAGTTATTTTGAAACGCCGACAACGTGGCATCTGTATTTGTCATAATGAGATTGTTGAAAGTTGACCGAACTTTTTGACATAGATAACACGATCTATTTGTTTCCATGGTTATTAGTAAAACTTGTCGATTGAAACCGATGAACTTAAATCGGATCTTTTGTGCAGAACCACACAACTAGTAAGTACCATTGCAATTAAAACCACCGACAAACCGACATGAAACTCATTCTTCACTGTTGATCAAGAGTCCATAACGACCGATTCAAATGTGCAGCGATCCCATCTGTGAAAACCTATAGAATCATTTATCTAGATCAAATAAATATGTCCAGATTTGCTCAGGCATGAACCTTCTTATCAACTCGCTCAGATCATTTTACCCAAATATGCGTAAAGTCAACTTTACCCATAAATGTATGTGCACTTTTTTGCGATTATGGGTAAACTGAGCTTAGCGTGAAGTTCCCAAGTGTGTTCGTGGCTTCAATAAACGTTCTCAGCAAACACGAAGATCCCTACAATTGATACATTGCAGATGCGTTTGCGTGAATTTGACAGTTTTCCCATACACCGATAAAAAAGCAAAAATAATATTTATTTATTTTTTTAATTATTTATTTTCCGTCGGCCTATTTCCTCACATGGTGACAATCACCGACGCCAGGGAGACGACTCCACCACCTGGACCCTACCTAACGATTCATGACTATGAACCGGGACCAACGGCTTTACTTCCCTTCCGAAGGAAGACGTGACCAAGATTTTTTCGCCTCAGAAAAACCACCGACGTCGACTGGGATTGAACCCAGACCCACTGGGGCGCCAGTAGTAGTCACGCTTACCACTACACCACCGACGCCGGCAAAGATAATATATATGTGCCCCACACATGAATTTTTGCAATTTGATCAACAAATGATATCTATTTGTAACCACACATACTTCCTATGTGTACAAATAACCACTATGTGTGGCCACGCATACTTTTTATTTGCCACATAAACTTCATATGTGTATCTCAGAGGGTTCGTTTTAAGTATGAACAAATGAATATTATGTGCAATTTTACATGGATTTTTGCCAATAAATATGTGTGGATTTTTACCCGTGTAGGTTTTCTGCCAAATTAACCTTAACAGAACGCAAACGTATCCATTGTGGGCAGCCTTTTAGTCCTTATCGGAGATGTTTTCCGCACTGGAAATCTGTTCTCGTAATTCCGCTTTCGCTCTTTTGGAATACATGAATTTGTAGACATAGAACAATAATTATAGAATTAATAGAATTATTCTGGATATAAAAAACAGAGTGGCATACGTAAGACCGTTCATCACTCGAGAACGGATAATCCGATGTAAGTTGCCATTTTTTTTTTTGGTTACGCCCAACGAACATTTATTAAAAGAGAAAGCTGGACAAATTTATGGGAACAATGAAAACTTCGAAAATGATAGATTTTCAGTACATGATGTATGGTTATTTTTGTTTTGATTGAGTTATCCTTGACATGGATCATAGATGACGTTGATAGTCCATCTGACATTACGCAATTTCACAGGTGTCTTTGTTGTTCTGCTGTTGGTACAGCTGATGCTGTATTCCAATTACTTTTTGAGCATTAACTATAAGACTTTGAGAAAGCAGAGCATTACTCGGAGATATTTGTGCAACCAGTAAAGTACTGCATTTAATCCGGTCTTTTTGCTTTATTTTCGACATTTCTACGAACACGATGAAATCAGTGGATGTAATCGACGCTTGCCTTATCAACGCTTCGTATTTGTGGCGATGTGTAAAGGAGCTACAGTTGACTTCAAATATACGAGTAGGCAAAATCTGCCGAGATTTTCTGGAATCGATTGCTGGCGATTGGCAAAGGAAAAGTACCAGTTGACGTTCCTGCCGAAATTTTGCCGTTCACAGCGACGAAAGAGGAACTCATTGCAAGTGTTTTCTAAAACATCGCTCAGAATTATGAGAACCACACGTGCGATTTTGTCCGCGATAAACAAGGATGTCGATTCAATTTTGTAATCTATTATGGATAGCGAATGAAAGATAAAAAAAAATAAGGCGGCGAACAAGCTAAGCCTGACTTAAAGCTACTCAAAGCTACTAAAGAAATTATATCATGATTGCTTGGAATTATTTGTATCATAAAATCGGTTAGAGCGGAACAAAGTTCGCCGGGTCAGCTAGCATCTCATAAATTGTAAGAAACATTATTGCTTGTCATCTGGTGAAATACTTTCATTATGCCTTTTGTACAATGGACCAAATGAATTTAGTGAGGACCAGTTAATCACTGCTCTACTATATTGGTGTTGATGCTATAGGGTAAGTGGGAATGTTTAGTTTATCTCGAAATAAAAATAAGTGCATTGACAAAAGTTGTGACTTCATCAGTCATCAGCGCCTAGTGAGATCAATCACTGTTTCAATAACATATGCCATATCTGAAACATTAAAAACGATGAGCAACTCTTCGTGGCTGTGTTTTTTTTCGTGTTACATTTCGAGTCAATATAGCTGATCCACTGACAACAAACCGACTTAGGGAACGTCCATTAATTATGTCATGCAAAAAGTGACTTTTATAACTCCCACCCCTCAGTCACGTTTTTTGTATGGAGCTTAAAATCTTTTTGTATGGATCGTTACATGTTTTCTACCCCCTCCTCCCAACCCCCTTACTGCGTGACGTACTTAATGGACTTTCCTTAGCTCTTGATGTCCAATTGTTGAAAAAATAAATAAAATTATTGAAATAAAAAATAAACAATATGGGAAGGTCCATTAAGGGGAGGGGGGTTTGGGAAACCGTGACGATCCATACCAAAAAATTTGAAGGTCCATACAAAAAACGTGACTAGGGGGGGGAGTTGGACATTTTTGCGTGACGTAATTATTGGACGTTCCCTATGTGTGGTGTCCTCGATGGACTGCCACAGGAATTCTGGGTGCAGGAGCTACTTATTTATCCGAGTGAGGAGACGTTCTTCGCTTATACACACTGCGAGTTTGTTTTCCTTACGAACTATGGTAAGGAACGACTTAAGCTCTCGGGACCCTATTCCAAGCACGGGGTAAACGATAACTTCCAACAATCATTTTTTGCAGCATGGTGCTTCATCTAGGTAAACATCACACTGCAAAAAAATGAGCGTTGTACATTAACGTTAAATCCGTGCTTGGAATAGGGTCCCGGAGAGATGAAGCTGTTCCCTACCCTACTTGTTTCTCGTGTTACCGACAGACTTTTTCCGATCGAAAGAGCCATTTATAGGGGTTAAGATCTTTATTCTACTTGATGTGTTATTGATTTAAAATTTAAAAATATTTCGATTCATCTTTGTTCTCTTTCTAATTCTCTTTATTGACCAACAACATATTTTCGTCTCATTATTGCAACTGTCCTTGAATGTGAAACCATAATATACAAATGCACTTATGCTGAGGCTCTTCTTGATCTGCTAATTCACCTAGATCAGTTTTTTTTTTATTGGTTTCCTCATCCAGATCCGAAAGGACTTATAATTTGCCAAACATTTGAATTTTTCGCGCGTTCACGTTTTAAAAAAGTGTTTTTAATAATGTGAGAGATTTGAAAGTTTCGGTTCTAGAATCTTTGTTTTTGTTTTGTTACACTGATAGGCAAAATAAAGTGCCCACCTCATCGTTTTTTTCAATTTCTCTCATTTACTTGATTCAAATTAAAGTAAACACACTGTATTTTTTTTACTATCTTATTTTTTATATTCTTTTTAAGGTTCCCTTATGGAATACTGAAAAAAAGGAGTTTTACTTAAAGAAAAAAAAATCAATTTGTGTTGAAAAAAAACAGTGAGGGTTATTCCGAGAGTCAAAGTGACGTTTGTCACTTGGTGAAGTGAGAAGAGTCACCTGCAGTGACGTGACTCTTCTGTGTAATTAAAATGGAGAGTCACGTCACTGCAAAAAAATAAAGTGCCCACTTCATTTAGGCTACAGTTTTTGAAGTGGGCACTTTATTTTGTCACTGTTTTTTTTTCAACACAAATTGATTTTTTTTTTCTTTAAGTAAAACTCCTTTTTTTCAGTATTCCATAAGCGAAACTTAAAAAGAATATAAAAAATAAAATAAGAAAAAAAAACTACACTGTGTTTACTTTAATTTGAACTAAGTAAATGAGAGAAATTGAAAAAACGAAGAGGTGGGCACTTTATTTTGCCTATCAGTGTACAATCAAGAACATCTTCGATCGAAAGATGATGCGAGCACGGACGGAAACCACACGGGTAAAAATCCACACATATTTATTTGCAAAAATGCATGTAAAAGTCCACATAATATTCATTTGTTCACACATAAACATAACCCTCTGAGATACACACATTATGTTTATGTGGCAAATGAAAAATATGTGTGGCCACACATAGTGGTTATTTGTACACATAGGAAGTATGTGTGGTTACAAATAGATATCATTTGTTGATCAAATTGCAGAAAATCATGTGTGGGGCACATAGATATTGTCATTTTCACGACTATTTAGATTCCTGTGATAATCATGCATTGTCTTTTTTCCAATTTCGCACTGTCAACCTGACATATCAGTGACGTTTCGCTCGACAGTGAAAAAAAAATTGTTTTCAAATAATTTTCTCTGAAACGCTGTTTTGGTTAATTAACTATACTCACGAACAATTGGAACAGATTTCGTACTAATAATCAAAGGATATCCAAGTGATGGCAAACATCATAGCAGAAGTGAAGAATCGACGGGCCTCAATTAACACCGTATACCATGTGCTGTACGGCTATTACTTTTTGGGCCTCTTATAGTACTTTCGCACTAAAAGGTGTCCACGATGAAATTGCCACACTATGAAATTGCTCTAACTTTTTAACCGTTGGGTGAGAATTTATTGAAAATTTGGGTGAATTTAGTTCATAGTGCATTATTTACATCCTGCAAGTTTTTAAAGTCCTGTAATCAAAACTCGCGGAAATGGAGTCGAAAGAACAGCTCGTGCGTGATAAAATCTTGCGCATTCATCACGAGAACAAGGATCTCTCGCATCGTTCCATCGCTAAAACGTTGGGAATCGCGAATTCCACGATGTCGCGAGTGATTAAGTGGTTCGAGGAACG
>JASCZW010007319.1:0-69353 GCA_034211315.2 Aedes japonicus
AAAGCCCCTTAATGTCCAGGAATACTGAAGCCAGTTGCTCCTTGTGCGCAAAAGCCAGTTGAATATCTGAAGAAAGCAGCGCTAGACAATCATTTGTTCCTTTGCTCTTACGGAACCCAAACTGTGTATTTGATAGCAAGTTATTCGATTCGTCCCAGTGATCGAGCCTTCGAAGGATCATTTTCTCCAACAATTTCCCAATGCACGAAAGCATAGCAATCGGACGGTATGAGTTATGATTAGACGCTGGTTTGCCAGGCTTTTGAATGGCTATCACTTTGACCTGTCTCCACTCAGGCGGTACGATGTTGTTTCGAAGTAAGGAATTAAATAGGTCTAGCAAGCGTTTTTTTTGCGATATCTGGGAGATTTTTCAGAAGATTGAATTTTATCATATCGCTTCCGGGGGAGGAGTTGTTTGATGAAAGAAGAGCCATAGAGAATTCCAGCATTGTGAAGGGTCTGTCCAGAGAGCCGCCACTTGGCGACGTTTCTCGAAAAATATGTTTTGCTGGAACAGAATCCGGACAGACCTTTTTCGCGAAGTCGAATATCCATCGGTTGGAGTATTCATTACTCTCATTAGTAGATGAGCAGGTTACGCATGTTGCGAGCCACCCCTCCACAAGGTGGTCATTGAGGTTTCTCGTGAGAGTCCCTCGACAAAATTTCGCCAATAACCGCGTTTTTTGCTTTGAGAAGTTGTTTGAGCTGTGTTTCCAGCTTTGAATATTCCACGAAACATGTGGTAGACATGTGGCTACAAAAAGCATTGAAAGTGTAAGATTTTTGTGAACTCAATTTTGTGCATTCATCGTTCCAGCCAGGTGTGGCTGGTCTCCTTGAAGGGTGCACTTGGAACTTTTCTTTTTGTGCTTCAATGAACTTTTGTAGATTAGATCGGCAAGGAATCGATATTCTTCTAACGGTGGAAGTGTATCGACGGATACAGTACCGATTGTTACCGCCGTTGCATATTTTTGCCAATCGATGTTCCTGTTAGGTCGAACGGAACTCGAGATGGCTCTGAAGGTTGAGGGCCACACTTAATTGAAATGATAATCGGTAAGTGATCGCTACCATGGGGATCATTGAGAACTTTCCACAGGCAATCCAATGAAAGCGATCTTGAACAGAAAGATAGGTCGAGTCTGCTTTCTTGAGCAGGAGGTTTAGGTATGCGTGTCGCTTCACCAGTGTTCAAAATTGACAAGTTGAAATCGTCACATAAATCGTAAAAGATAGCCGCCCTATTGTCATCATATAGGTCCCCCCACCCAGTACCATGGGAATTCATGTCACCCAAAAATCAATACAGGGGACGGTAAAATAGAAACTAAATTCCAGAGTTGACTGCGGCTAATAGAAGTTCGAGGAGGAACGTAAACTGAAGCTATGCAAAGATCTTTATTTTTTGCAGTTACTTGACAAGCGACGATTTCGACGCCTGAAAGAGCTGGTAGGGAAATTTTATAGAAAGGGTAGCACTTTTTGATCCCTAAAAGCACTCCTCCATAAGAATCGTCTCTATCCAGGCGTATAATGTTAAAATCGTGGAAGTTGAGTTCATTGTCTGAAGAAACCCATGTTTCACAAAGAGCAAATACATCACAATCAGGATTGCGAACTAAAAATTTGAACGAGTCTAGTTTAGGCACCAGACTACGGCAGTTCCATTGTAGTACAGTGATCATATCTCCGACCTGATTCGATGAATTATCCATCGAAAGATATGATCGATGCAATGAGGGGCCAAGAAACAGTCAATTGCTTAAGGTATGATTCCAATGTCGGAAGCAAGGCAGAAACTAAGCTTCTAAGAGGGTCTTGAATATTGAACATGTCTAAAATGAATGCCACCAATGTCCGAAAAAGCTACTAATCCTCTATCGGACTTGGATTCCTTTTGAAAAGATTGAGGAGTAGCATTTTTATTGTTATTATTCGTTTTAGGCAATGGCGGAAAGTCCTTACTGCATCCAGGAGTTGGTGCAATAGGAACCCTCGGTTTTACAATTTGTTCCCCATTTGCCTGGAAATTTTGCAATCTTTTGGAGGTGACTTTGGTTACCTTGCGGCGCACTTTCGGAGAAGAACGTTTCCTTTTCGAGGATCCGGGTGCGTGTACCACCGAAGAGTCACCTTCATCAGACACGTCAGAGTCCGATTCTTCAGCTGACAAAATCGAAAATTGGTTTTCGTCTTGAGCGGCTGTTGCAGACTTAAGCATTTCTGCATATGTCTGCCTGGAGCGTCCAGTAATAGAACGCTGCACTTTATCAGATTGCCATTTGTACCGTGGGCACTGCTGCAAAGAGTGAGGATTCTCACCACAATAAACACATTTCTGCACAGCTTGTGTGCAAGAATCCTCAGTGTGGTTTTCACCACACTTGCCACAACGGAATTTGTTTCCGCAATGACTGGCAGAATGTCCCAGTTACAATTATATACCCTTGGTCTATACAGGCGCACCGGGAAAAAAGCTCCATCCAATTTAACATAATTTGGGAGAACAGAACCGGCGAAGGACACCCGAAACGAGTCTGAAAGTTGATAGACCTTTTTTTCGTCTTGCAACGATGCTGAATGTAGTTGTTTTACATCCAGAATAGTTACAAGTTCACGAGCGACTGTAGAGTTCTTGAAACAGCCAGAAGCTCGTTTCAGGTCCTCGACCGTCAGACTCGTATCGGAGACAACGCCATCGATCTCCACATCTCGCGAAGGGACATACACACAGTATTCGATATTGAATACCTCGTGGTCAGCAATCTTATTAGCTATTTCGTAGTTCGGTGCTTCTACACGCAGTCTATTAACCCTCTCTTTATGTATAGAGACACCAGGATACTTACGCAGCAACTCTCTTGAAATGTCGAGAGTTTTCAACGGTTTATCTTTGGGCCGAAAAAAGACAACCCAAGGTCCCTTTGAGAACGGATGGTAGTGCTTTATGCGTGTAACTTTGACCTCAGAAGAGGTCATAGTTATGCACAAGAAAAAACACAATCACACAAAAAAAACAATCAAAAGCAAGAAAAAAGAAAAAAAAATACCTTCACCAATCAATTTAATTACATGCTAACAAAAAAACGTGTTGCAAACACCATGCAGCATAAAAAAAAATAAAAAATAAATTATGCGAAAAAAAAAACTTATAACTAGTGGCAATAATCGGGCCTACCACCCTATTCAATTTTATCGTTTCTCCCCTCTACGGGGGAGAGACAAACACGCACGCTGCTGCCAAGCAAAACAACACAACAATAGCTGTTCCCTTTGCACTGAGCTATTCAATTATATTTAGCCGGTGAACAACCTTCGCCGATCGACCGGATAGCAGCACGTAGAACAGTTGCCTGCTGCTATGATGAACCTTTATTGAGATCGATGATTTGTTTTCAATAAAGATGCACTGTTGCACTATACTAGACTTCGGTTGCACTCTACCAATTAGATCCGATTAGCGGTCTAAATGGCGAGCTTCCGTCCTTCGAGCACTACCAGCTCAACACTTGAAAAAAACCACACGGGGAAAAAAACCACTTATGCACGGGTGTTATGGTGAGAAACGGCACGTCTTGTCCGGCTCAGCGCTCGATACGGAATGATCTTTAAAAGTTAATATTATACGATATTCAAATTAGCTTGTAATGGTTTTCATATTTGCCAAAGACTTTCCATAATGTTTTGTCTTGTTTTCTTCAAATATTAGCAGTTCAGTCTAAAAATGCATGGAATATTTGCAGATACTTAAAGCCTATGACAATATAATCACATACACTAAGATTTTGTTGCAAAGGCGATACGTACCGTTACAAAGAACCGTGTAATAAAACCGCGTTAAGTTCGGAATCCGTGTAAAGAAAAAACTATGCTAATTGGGAAAGCCTTGTTAAAAAAAATCCGTACATGCTGGCGCCCATATAAAAAAAACCATGCTAATTCTAAAGTCCGCGTAAAAGAAGACTGCGATAACATGCTAAGTCTTTTTTTTTTGTGTAAAATACTTATTAGATTTTGTGAACAGTGGAATGGATAGCCCAACAAGGTCCAAGAGGCAAGGGAGGGCCTCAGGACCTGTTTGTATGTGTGTGTGTGTGTGCTTGTGTGTGTTATGTGTGTATGTGTATGTTTTTGTGTGTGGGGGTTCAGTCCAGGTTGTGTCTGTGTGTATGTGTGTTGAATGTGTGTTAATGTGTACGTGTGTTTCTGTGTGTGTATGTGTACGTGTTGCATGTGTTTATATGTGTATGTGTGTGTATGTGCGTGTGTTTGTGAGTCTCTCTCTCTCTCTCTCTCTCTGTGTAGGGGGGATGGGGGGGGGGGGGCACGTGTGTGCGTGTTTTTGTGTGTACGTGTTGGTGTGTGTATGGGAACGTTCATTTATTTTGTCACGCAAAAATTGAATTTTTATAACTCCCCCCCCCCCGTGTAACGTTTTTTGTAAGGACCTTCAATTTTTTTTTGTATGCATTGTCACGTCATCCCAACCCCCCTTACTGCGTGACATTATTAATGGACCTTCCCAATGTGCCTGCCTGTGCATGTGGGTGCTTCTGTGTGTGCGTGTGTGCGTGAGTTTGTGTGTGTGTTTGTGTTTGTGTTTGTGTTTGTGGGTGCTTGTTTGTGCGTCTTTTTGTGTGTATGAGTGGGTGTTTGTGTGTATGTGTGGGGGCAGAGCAGGTGGTGTGTGTGTATGTGTGGAGAATGTGTGTAAATGTGTATGTATATTTATGTGTGTATATGTGTTTAAGTGCGTGAGTGTGCATGCGTGAGGTGTGCATGGTACGTGTTTATGAATATATATATATATATATATATATATATATATATATAAAATATATATATATATATATATATATATATATATATATATATATATATATATATATATATATAAATATATATATATATATATATATATATATATATATATATATATATATATATATATATATATATATATATATATATATATATATATATAAATATATATATATATATATATATATATATATATATATATATATGTATATATATATATATATATATATATATATATATATATATATATATATATATATATGTATATATATATATATATATATATATATATATATATATATATATATATATATATATATATATATATATATATAAATATATATACATGTATATATATATGTGCGTACACACATATACTGCTACCCCCCCTACGCATTCAGCCGGGTCCTATTTTGTGTTGTGGCCCTGGCGCCCTGCCTTGCTTCTTCAACCTTGTTTGGATATCCATTCTGTTCACAAAATATTCACAAAGCGTTTTCCATTGCAAAGCGCTTATGGCAGTCTTGTTTTTCACGGATTTCGAAGTAAGCACGGTTGTTTACTCGGCGCTCGGTATTAGCAGGGTTCATTTTTACACTGTTTTCACCATTAGCACGTTTTTTTATGCTCGGTGTAATGTGAATTAACCATTTCATACAAGTAACAAATTATGAATCAAAATACGTAAAACAGAATTATACGATTGGCATCCACCAAAATGAAATGTTGTGAATGACTACGATCTGGAGTTTTGTCACAGAAATAAGTGTATATTTCTTTAATTTGCCTCATGAAATATCTACTTTCCTAGCATCTCAAGCTTATTGCTTTCACCATTAAATTATTGCTGAATCACTACTTAAACCCCGTTCACAATACAACTTTTATTACTTTATATAACCTTTCTCTGGAACTACTATGTACGACATATGATATCAAGATACTCTATATCACGTAATATGGACTATAGTCTGGATTGGGAATTAGTGTTCTGAAAGCAATTCCACAGTTATTAACAGAGAATTTCCGATGTCTGGTACCATTTTTGCATTACTATGATTGTATGGAAAGTATAACCATATCCTATGCCCATCCTCTTCGCGAATAATTCCTCGACCCGGCCGGGAGCCGAACCCAACCATCGCCAACATGGTGATGCTTTGTTGTACCTTTACTAGCTGATCTAAGGGAGAACTCTAATGAAATATAGAGATGGTAAAAAAATACGAAAGTGGCTCAATCTAGAATCCATCTTTACTCTTTAGTTCTGTCTGTTTGAATTTTGTAATATCCATTTTCAAAGCCTTCATTCTCTTTTTATTGGGATGGCGTAAAAATGCTCTTAAGTTCGTCGGTCTATTATTAGATAAATGATAAAACATTCTTGCGTCTGGCCTGCCTAGCGATTCCTTAGGAGTAGTTTCATTCCGTTCCTGAGTGATTGCGTAGCTGAATCATAGTAGGTGAATGTCACTAGGAGCATGTTGGCAACTTTTAAAGGATGATCTGGTAGAGTACCAGCACCCGACGATAGTCTACCCTGTGTATTAAGTTCTGCCTGTTTATATTATATAATATAATGACCTTTTTCAGAGCCTTCATTCTTTTTATTCGGATGATGTAAAAATGCTCTTAAGTTCGTCGGCCTATTATTAGATAAATGATAAAACATTCTTGCGTCTGGCCTGCCTAGCGATTCCATAGGAGAAGTTTCATTCCGTTCCTGAGTGATTGCGTAGCTGAATCATAGTAGGTGAATGTCACTAGGAGCATGTTGGCAACTTTTAAAGGATGATCTGGTAGAGTACCAGCACCCGACGATAGTCTAGCCTGTGTATTAACTTCTGCCTGTGTATATTATATAATATAATAACCTTTTTCAGAGCCTTCATTCTTTTTATTCGGATGATGTAAAAATGCTCTTAAGTTCGTCGGCCTATTATTAGATAAATGATAAAACATTCTTGCGTCTGGCCTGCCTAGCGATTCCATATGAGACGTTTCATTCCGTTCCTGAGTGATTGCGTAGCTGAATCATAGTAGGTGAATGTCACTAGGAGCATGTTGGCAACTTTTAAAGGATGATCTGGTAGAGTACCAGCACTCGACGATATTCTACCCTGTGCATTAAGTTCTGCATGTTTATATTATATAATAACCTTTTTCAGAGCCTTCATTCTTTTTATTCGGATGATGTAAAAATGCTCTTAAGCTCGTTGGCCTATTATTAGATAAATGATAAAACATTCTTGCGTCTGGCCTGCCTAGCGATTCCATAGGAGAAGTTTCATTCCGTTCCTGAGTGATTGCGTAGCTGAATCATAGTAGGTGAATGTCACTAGGAGCATGTTGGCAACTTTTAAAGGATGATCTGGTAGAGTACCAGCACTCGACGATAGTCTACCTCGTGTAGTAAGTTCTGTCTGATTATATTGTGTAACAACCTTTTTTAGAGCCGACCTTTAGGCTACAAATGGTGAGTTGACAACCTGTACGGAGGTTGCGACCGACTTACGGTCCTCACAAGTTCCTACCTCACGCCTCCACGAGTCATATGATCACAAAAGACTGCCAGCTGAAACATGGAGATGCTGGTTGGCGTAGCCTAGGCAATGTTGTCAATCTGACAATAGCGAAGTGAGGGGGTGCAACTGAAGATCATGTACCTTGTAATCATATTGTATATTTTCCTTTCTCATTTAATTAGTAATGTCAGGACGATTTGGAATCATCTTTGCATTTCAAAACCATCTATCTTAAGCATGGAACTCAATTAAAGGCTCAGTTTGTTTTTGAGCATTTCAGCCTGACCATATAAATTGCACTTCAGAACTTCAACTACTATTTTCATAAAATACTGGCATGCGACCATAAGCACTATCGGATTATTTTTTACACCTACATGCCTGACCTCTCTTTTAGCAAAAATCTGGATTTTCATTTGCCTGTCTTTCTGCGAAATCTTAACCAAATTGGATGCAATCTTTTGCAAACGATCAGAAATTTGTCCTGATTTTTGATATAGTATCGAACATTCCGGAATTTGACGTAGTTCCGGATATATTCAGGGGAACCGTGAGGTAAGTACCCTTTCCGAAACACTTACCAGGATCAACCCGGTACCGGATGGATTGCGACACCTCAAACTTCATGATTTTGAAAAAACAAGACCTATTGTGGTCATTCTGGAATTATTCGGCCAATGTGGCCACTTCTGGAAGCCCTCCGATAACCGGGTTCCACCGGGAAAGTGTACAGATTATTAACGGTACCAGAACATGGCTTGCGACACCTTAAACTTCATGATTTTTTTGAAACAATACCATTGGTGATTCTGGAAATATTCGGCCATTGTGGCCACTGTACTTTGTCAATACACACCACACGGTATTTCGAGGAAAACGCAACACTTTAGCAAGTTTTGGCCCAGACCACGAAGGGTTTTCCAAATGATTGTGCACAATTATTTTTCTTCTTTCTTCTTCTCTGAAACGCGTTCGAACTCCACCGCGAAAATAAACTTCTGATGTTGTTATTGTTATACGGAACACATAAGATGTCATAATTTCCAAATCCGACAACTAGGGTCGCTGTAAGAATCAAAAATGTTTATTCCAATACTTGACCACACCTTAGGTGAGTTTCATGAAACATTTTTAAACATGAAACAAACCGAATTCGGGACATGACGGCCGAATAGAACACACAAGTGGTCACGTCGTCCTATGACCACAACTCCCGAACATGTGTTTTCGAGTCACGGTTTTTTTTTCCAGCGAATCAAAACACCTATCCAGGCAAGAAGCACATTTCTGTCATGACTTTCTTCCGCTTAGGTGAATTGACAAATGATATGTAAAATAGAATCATCTAAGAACAAGATGAACATTCCGCATCGAACGCTGAAGAGCTTCGGTTTAGTTTTCTTTTCGCAGTCCGTGTTATATTTTTTCATCTCAACCCGTTTCCACCACGCGGTGATTGTAGTGTGACAAAAAGTGGACTGTATCGAATCGCCGAAATCCAGCCGAGCGTTCTTTAAGGGAAGCAGGCATTCCCGGCCGAGTCCGACGGATGCTCTGTCCAGCCTAAAACCTCATC
The DNA here is from genome assembly GCA_034211315.2 of Aedes japonicus. NCBI lineage: Eukaryota > Metazoa > Arthropoda > Insecta > Diptera > Culicidae > Aedes > Aedes japonicus. The sequence continues at coordinate 8,932 of JASCZW010007319.1, forward strand.
AAACACTCGAGGAAAAAAGTGTAACCCCTTCACGTATCGTAGCAAGAAAGCAAGAAAGGTCATCGCTCCATCCACTCGTCTGTTATTGTTTTGTTTATCTGTCTCTCATATTGTGAATCGTTCTGCATGGGGTGATTCAATCAAAATCATCTTTTTTTTCTCCGTCTCTGAATTTGTTTTTTCATGAACGATTCTACTGGGGGCGTCTTGCCTCCCAAAGATGTTTTTAGGGCGCGCTGTTGCCAGCCGTCTTCTGCTTCTCCCTGGGTTGTCTACTTTCGGCAGAAAGTGAAGGCCCTAGACTTTTTGGTCATTAAAAGAAATTTGACGCGTCGTTATCCGGGGACCGAATTTCATCAGGTCAACCGAAACAAACTGCGTGTTACTGCACCTACGTATAAAATTGCAAATGATATTGCTAGTGACGTAGGTTACAATGCCGAGTACTACGTCTACATCCCATCTCGAGATGTGGTGATAGATGGTGTGGTTTCTGCAGCGAGCCTGACGTGTGAAGACGTTATGGAAGGTATGGGGCGACTTCCTGATTCTGTTTCGTCTACCATTGAAATTTTAGAAACTAGAAACTAGTTGGAAACTACTTCAAGCAATTGACTATATCATGGCCCCTCATTGGTGAATTCATATCTTTCGATGAATAATTCGTCGATTGATATTATCACCGTATTACAATGGAACTGTCGTAGTCTAATACCTAAATTACACTCGTTCAAGTATTTGATTCACAATTCTGATTGTGATATATTTGCTCTCTGTGAAACATGGCTTTCTTCTGAAGATGAATTAAACTTCCACGATTTTAACATTATTCGCCTGGATCGAGATGATTCATAGACGGTGGCGTACTTTTGGGGATCAAAAAGCGCTACCCCTTCTATAAAATCTTACTCCCAGTAATCTCAGGCATTGAAATCGTCGCTTGCCAAATAAATGTAAAGAATAAAGATCTTTGCATAGCTTTTGTCTATGTCCCTCCGAGGACATCAATAAACCGCCGTCAACTTTGGAGTTCAGTTAATTTACTTCCATCTCCAGTTCTGATTCTGGGCGATCTGAACTTCCAACGGTACTGCTTGGGGCGAACAGTACGATGACAATAGAGCGGGTATTTTCTATGACTTATGCGACGATTTCAACTTGATCATTTTGAACACTGGGGAAGCAACACGAATAGCAAAACCTCCTGCCAAGGAGAGTCGACTTGACATATCTATGCTCTATCTATGCTCTAATTCATTATCATTAGATTGTCTGTGGAAGGTTATAAATGATCCCCACGGTAGTGATCACTTACCAACTATTATCTCAATCACAAATAGTATTCAAAAAAACAGGCCAATCAATCCATGTTGCTTATGACCTCACGAGGCATATTGATTGGCAACATTTTACATTGATTCTACCGATCCTCTTCCACCATTAGAAGAGTATCGTTTCCTTTCCGAACTGATGTACAAAAGTGCATTAGAAGCTCAGAAACGACGTGTTCCAAGTGCATCCTTCAAAAGAAGACCCACCACTCCTAGATGGGATGACGAATGCACTAAGTTGTATCTTGAGAAATCCGATGTGAGCATTTTGATAAGTACCTAAAGCTTGAAAAAAAAGCTTAAAAACTTACTCAAAGCAAAGAAACGCAATTATTAGCGTTCGTTTGTAGAGGGACTATCTAGAGAAGCCTCGATGACAACGCTTTGGAGAAATGCTCGTTACATGCGAAACCGCTCATCCTCCAATGAGAGTGAAGAATACTCCATGCGGTAGATATTCGACTTCGCTAAAAAGGTTTGTCCAGACTCTGTTCCAACAACACCAAACATACGGGATACCACCCGAAGTAACGGTTTTCTGGCCGAACCATTCACAATGTTGGAATATTCAATGGCTCCAATAATTCTGCTCCGGGAAACGATATGATTAAATTCAACCTTCTGAAAAATCACCCCAATATCGCTAAAAGACGATTACTTAACCTGTACAACACTCTCTTGGAATTAAACATTGTTCCACCCGCATGGAGACAGGTTAAAGTAATAGCTATTCAAAAGCCTGGGAAACCAGCGTCAGATTACAATTCTTACCGTCCGATCTCTATGCTATCATGTTTAAGGAAATTGTTAGAAAAAATGATCTTATCAAGACTTGACCGTTGGGTTGAATCAAACAACCTGCTATCAAATACGCAATTTGGTTTTTCGTCGAGATCGTGATTCAAAGGTCTGGATGTAGGTCGTGGTTTCATTCTGTGATGTCAAGACTTATGTCCAAACACTACTCGCTAGACGCACATCTCTACAGAATTAACCTCGTCGATAGCAATTTATGTAGGTGCGGAACCGGTTATGACGACATCGCTCACGCAGTTTGGCATTACCTGGATAATGATGTCTCCAGAGCACGACTATTGGATACCCTAGTGGCCCGAGGTAGACAACCCTTCCGAGATGCAAGCGATTTACGAATTCCTTTGTTTGTCTGATTTAAGAGTGTAACGTCATCACCCCCCTTACTTCCACTCTAGTAAATTCTCTACCATTGTGTCCCAGTTATGTTATCCTTTTGTTTCCGTGTTACTTGTACCTGCCCAGCAAGCTGTCGTCACCCATCTGCGGCTTAGTTCCTGGAAGGGACTACAGGGATCGAGGATTTGGTAGATGTCGCAACCAAATGCAGCAAATAATGTTACCTACCTAGCCCTTTCCAAACGATAATATGACCCCTTTAACCTCGAGCTAGCCACGAGTAATTGGCATCCCTCTTGTACTAATAACGAAAAGTAAAACTTTGTTTGCAACAATATTGAATATCGGCTCCGTAAAGTGTCACACACGCTTAAGCTGAACAAATAAACGAACTGATAAAAAAAAGAACAAGATGAACGCGTCCAGTGGGGGTTTGATAACACTCAAATCCACATTAAATTTTCGTGCACCATTAGTGAGATCCGATTTAACTACATTCGGACGATTAGTGCTCCATCGAATACTGCCACACTTCGACACGTATGTTTCTTCGTCGTTATTCTCTTCTTGAGAACAATAACATAATTTTCCACACCGACCGAATTCGGGTCGATGATACTTGAAGCATCCGAATCAGAATCACTCATATTATCACTACGAATTTTTAGTTATTGAAAAAACAGAAGAAAAAAACAGAACAGAACAGAACGCCCGAACTAATAAAACTATTGACGCCACAAAAGAACAACTGATTCAGAACAACTAAGATTTAAATTATATCGCTACATAGCTTAGAAACAAAAACCGTTAGATGCTAGCAACTATGTTGATCCAGAATAACGGTACAAAGCGTAAATAAATTATGATTATACATACTTGGGTTTGTGTGTGTGCGTGTGGAACGTTTAGAAATATATTATGAAATCTTTGGTTAGCGCCTTGGAGTCGGCCGTTTATTTTCTTAGGAGGAGAATAACGTAGGGGTTTCTGGGGTAATAACAAACTACCTTTTTGACCATCAAATACATTTTGAACAACTTTTTGTATGATCTATCAAGCAACATATATTATGTTTTAGTTATTTTGAAAATCCATGAATATCTCATGCTGCATTTGTTCAAAATTTCTCATATCTTTCAAAATGACGTCTTACAAATGGCCGTTCCAAGTTCATAACTTATTGCAAAGCTTTTCTAAATGTAATCGCCATAGGACGTCTTCAACGGTGATCCAAATCGTTTATTGTATTTATTTTTTTAGACCATACTCAAAAACATCGCTGCACCGGTGTTGTAAATTTGGTTTTAAGGAGACTGCCCGACCAATGTTTGGTTGACCTCCAACCGACCTTCACCAAGAACGTACCTTAACAGTTTTGGTCTTCTTTCTTCCTCGGTTCAATCCATTTGGTCAATCACATGTAATACATTCACGCACCTTAAACACTTTATTAAACCTTAACATAAAACGTTTATTACTAAAAACATTTATTCAACTTAACTAAAGGACAAAAAATACAACAAGGGTTCGCCCCCTGACTGCTTATCGCGACAGCTGATTGAAATGCACTGTTGTGCCTTTGCTCTTGTCCGCTGCCGATGACCATCGATGAACGTTCGCTTGGTAGTAGTGAGGGAACAGTCCGAGAGTCAAGGTGAAAAACGAACCGATGCACTACCACTACCGTCTGTACTAAAAGGCAGCGCAACATTTTCAGATCGCTGCTGGAGTCTCTCAACTGCAGCAAGTGTGGTTGGAGTTGGCTGCACCCGATGTTTATATTGCTCGCAAACATCCTCACCCATCCTGAAGTTACCAGGAAACTTCTGAAAATAAAGAAAAACCTCTCTCGATGCACTGGACAGAATCTAAACTCAACACTAGTCCTCTAGGTTCGGTGTTGGCAACAAACATAGTTTTGCTACCGGTCTTTTCAAAGTTCCGCTTGATGTTCGGACTGTAACAACTCTAGTGACTCCATCCATGCCCGTGTGTAATTCCTGAATGCGCCCCATCTTCCATTGTGTTGGTGGCTGATTTGGTTCTACAATAACAACCAGTCGTCCGATTTGTACATCAACTGGTGGCTGCCAATTTTTCGATCGCGCTTGAAGCTGAGTCAAATATTCCCGCCGCCATCGTTTCCAAAAGTCTTGCAGCTGCCGCTGTACAAGCTGAAACCGCTCTAACCGATTTAGAGGAACATCGCTGTAATCTGGATCCGGAAGAACGAGAAGAGATCCGCCAACTAAAAAATGCGCTGGTGTTAAAGGCTGAAGATCCAGCGGATCATCGGATAGTGCTGTGATTGGCCTTGAATTTAGGCAAGCTTCTACTTGAGTCAACAAGGTAAACAAATCTTCATGTGTTGCTGGGTTGTTTCCAAGCACTCTCAGTAAGTGGAATTTTGCCGAACGAACGGCAGCCTCCCATAAACCCCCAAAATGTGGGGCACTGGGTGAGTTGAAGTGCCAAAATATGCCTTCGTTTGTGCATTCCCGGAATACTGTCTCACGATGCGTTTTGTTTTTCAGCAACTCGAACAGCTCCTGCATCTGGTTTCTTGCTCCCACAAAGTTAGTTCCGTTGTCTGAGTAGACATCCGTGCAGTGCTCCCGGCGCGCAATGAAACGTCGTAATGCCTGCAAGAATCGCTCTGTTGAGAGATCCGATACCAACTCCATATGGACGGCTTTCGTGGCGATGCACACAAAAATAGAGACGTACGCCTTGGTTGGTTTTCGCCCTCGACCAGCACGGAGATACACCGGCCCGAAATAATCCACGCCGGTCTTTGAAAACGGCCTCGAAACAGTCACTCTTGCTGCTGGAAGCTCTCCCATCTGTTGCTGAATGACTGACGGCCTTGCGCGAAAACACCGCTGGCACTGATGGACGATCTTCCTTGCCAAGTTTCTTCCTCCTAGAGGCCAATATCGCTGCCGAACCGTGCCGAGAAGTAATTGCGGCCCAGCACGGAAGTGCAGATGATGATGATGATGTAGAATCAGTTCGGTGAATAAGTGTCTAGCCGGTAAGACGATCGGATGTTTGGTTTGCTGCGATTCTTCCGAATGTTCTAGTCGACCACCGACACGTAGGATGCCTATATCATCGATTCGAGGATTGAACCATCGGAGAGGCGAGTTCCTTGACACAGGTGCACCAGCCGTCAGCTTGCTAATTTCGTCCGAGAACGATTCTGCTTGAACCTTCCTAACGATCGTCTGTTCTGCGAGTTGCAGCTCATACGACGATAAATAACCCGTTCGTTTTTCTGCTTCTGTGCAACGTAAGTTGTTCAGGAAGCGCAACCAGTATGCGGTCATCCGAATCAACCTAGTTAACGACGAGAACCTTCCTAAATAATCCGAAATTGACCAAGAATCCTTTGATGAAGCGCAATCTACCACGTTGCGCCGTCTCTCTAATTCCTTTTCTGATGGGTTTGTTTCAGTCCTTGGCCATTTTTCAGGTTCTTCTTTCAGCCATGCAGGTCCATGCCACCACATTTCATTTCCAATTATGTTGCTTGGGGAAAGTCCACGTGATATCAAGTCTGCAGGGTTACTGGTTCCCGGAACGTGTCTCCATCCTTCCGTTAGGTCTTGTATTTTGGCTACTCTATTTGCGACGAAAGTTGTCCATGTACCAGGCGATGACCTGATCCAATGGAGCACACAAGTTGAGTCCGTCCAAAACTGAACTCTATCTTCTGTTTTTAATGACTCTGCTACCTTTTTCCAGAGCTGAGCAGCCAAGAGCGCACCGCAGAGTTCCAGTCGAGGGAGAGATTGTACCTTGAGCGGTGCCACCTTCGATTTAGAGGTCAACAGGTGCACCCAAACAGAACCATCTTCCCTTAGACTCCGAACGTAGATTGTCGCCCCATAAGCGACTGTTGAAGCATCCGAGAAACAGTGATATTCGACGGATACTGAACCGGGAGCTATGACGCATCGTGCAATCCGAATCTGATTTAGCAATGGAATTTGCTTGTGGAATGTTCGCTATTCCTCACCCACCATTTCGGATAGCGGGTCGTCCCATTCGAGATGTTGTCCATTTTCGTTCTTCAGGCACCAGAGCCGTTGCATGAAGATCTTTGCCGATGTAATGGTCGCTCCGAGCAGGCCTAGCGGATCAAACAGTTTTGCTATAAAGCACAAAACTTGCCGTTTTGTGAGAACTTGATTACTCGTGAGAGAAGGGATCTCAAACTTAAATCGAAATTGATCGACGTTGGGAAGCCATGTTAGGCCAAGTGCCTTCACCTCTGCATTCTGATCCCAATCGATGCCGTTCGAATCCGGTAGTGCCAAATCGTCGCTGGAAATGCCTTCTAGTACCTCCGGACAGTTAGAGGCCCATTTACGCAATTTAAATCCACCACTGATCATCATTGCCGCGATTTGTTGCCTTAACTCGATCGCAGATTCAACGTCGTCTGTTCCCGTTATAACGTCGTCCATGTATACGTCGTCTTCAACCACTGGTGCTGCTAAGGAAACCGCTCCCTTTCGTCGGAAGCCAGTTGTTTCAAGGTTCTAGTAGCCAAGTAGGGTGCGGATTTGGTGCCATACGTTACCGTTAGAAGCTCGTATGTATCAACCTTTCCATCAGTGGCCCACAGTACGCATTGCAGCGGAGTGTCTTCTAGATTCGTCCAGATTTGTCGAAACATTTTCTCGACATCGGCTACGACCATTATCTGACGAATCCTACTACGGAGAACGATCGACCGGAGATCTTGTTGCACTACTGGTCCGGCATACAGTGCATCGTTCAGCGATACACCCGTCGATGTTTTACAGGAGGCGTCGAAAACTACTCTCACCTTGGTTGTGGTGCTCGACTCCTTGATAACCGGGTGGTGGGGCAGAAAACACCGCTTGATTTCCGTCTCCTCGCTTTCGTCCACTTTCCGCATGTGACCAAGCTCGAAATATTCGGTCATGAAATTGCAGTACTGCTTCTGTAGGTGAGTATCTCTGGCCAACCTTCGTTCTACTGCGTGCAGTCGCCTTAAGGCAATGTCCCTTGATTCACCGAGCTCCGCTAACCTTTCGTTATTTTTGAGAAGAGAGACTGTGTACCGCCCGTTTGATTGCCGTTTGACCGTGTGCTCGTACAGCTCTTCGCAGCGTACTTCTTCTGGAGAGAGTTTACTGACGGCACCCACTTCTTCGCAGGACCAAAACCGTGCCATTATCACCTCCAAATTATCCGATACCGCCATATTGCAAGCATATCTTGTACCTTGCCTTGCTGAAGTGACTTCGCCTGTCACTATCCACCCAAAAACGGACTCTGTGAGTACAGGTGAGCCCTTGCCTAACTGAATTTTCCTTCCAGACGTGAAGAAGCTGAAGAAGGCTTTGATGCCTAGCACCAAGTCGATCCTTCTTGATCGGAAAAAATCCGGATCGGCCAATTCGATGTCCACTGGTATGTTCCATCCATTTGCCTGGACTGTAGAGGTCGGTAGGCAAGCTGTGACCTTTGGTAGGACCAGAAAATCCATCGATCGAGCGTACGGTGAAGTTCGTGATTTGATGGAAGCCTTGATTTTGCGAGATGCCGTCGTGCCAGACTGTCCAATGCCTGAAATCGAGATATTGGCCTTTCGAACAAAGACGTCCATCATCTGGCACAGCTTTTCGGAAATGAAATTGCACTCTGAGCCTGAATCCAGTAGTGCTCGTGCTGGATAGCGAGAACCCTGGTCGTCCTCCATCACAACAACAGCTGTAGCCAAAAGAACTTGAGATGAGACACACTGTGCCGCGTTGGAAGAAGTAGATTCAACCGTTGCAGCATTTGCTGCCTTGGAATTTGCACCTGTCTCGTCTTGCTTAGCGCTATCTCCCGGATTAGCTCTTCCGTATGATCCTTGGCTTCCGCTACTTTCTCCTGCCTTGAAACACATCAGCGTATGATGTCGAGCCTTGCAATGGCGACAGGAAAACTTGGATGTACACTCTCGTGCTAGATGACCTCGTTTGAGACAATTCCGACAAAGTGATTGAGTCCGCAAAAGAGATTCTCGACTTGGCAATGACATCTTCAGAAACGCTGGACATGTGTGGAGTCCATGAATATCCGCACACGAGGGACACTTAGCTCTGTTTGACTGTACGGCGTTGTTGCTGACCTTCGCTGAAAATGGCTTTCGTTTCGGCGGTTGGAATTGCTCTATTCTTGTTTCTACCTTCGTTGGTAGTGACTCTAGAATTTGAATTCTCCGCTGTAGAAATTCTAACAATTCCTTCACAGTGTCCTGCTCCCTTGTAAACGAATGTTCTTCCCATCCTCGTCGTGTAGTAGGATCGAGACGAGAACTTAGCAGCTCTACAAGCAACAAATCCTTATACTCCGCTGGTTCGATGACCTGATCTAGAGTTTGAATCACACGGTCGAACCCATCAACCAGTTTGTGGAGTTCGTTCACTGATTCCTTGCCAAGTGAAGGCAAATTGATAAGCGCTTGCACTTGCTTCTTCTTTAAGAACTTGTTGTTGTCATAACGTTTTAGCAACGTCTCCCAAGCAACTCGATAATTGTCCCTCGCGATCTTTAGCGGATCAATCAGTGCCTTAGCTTCGCCTGCTAAGCACCCTTTGAGGTAATGGAGTTTCTCTACATCAGGTAGATCTGGTTTCTCGTGAATCAGAGACCTGAAGAGATCTCTAAATCTCAACCAATCATCGATACTGCCGTCAAAGCACTGAAGTTGGATTGGAGGCAGGCGAACGTGTTCCATTGCGCCATGTAAAGTGGCATCACCAGGACGAACTGTTTGATTTTGGGCGGAAGCATTCTGGAATTCCTGAACCTTCTCCATAAGAAACGATTTCGCATCGTAATAGCGGTTTTCCATCTCCAACTGCTCCTTCAAAACAAACTCCTGCTCGGTGAAATCTTCATGCGCTTCAATCTCCCAGATACTTTCGCTAATTTGAACCCATAGTGCATCTAGCTTTTCAAGACGAACATTAATTTGATTGGCGGAAGTCCCTTCCTTAAAGTTTCTAACAAACTGGCTAATATTACTTAAAGATAATTTAAGCCCCTTGAGTTTCGCAGTCAAGTTCTTCAGGGAATCCGCGTTCCTGGTTGTCGGTTTGGTTGCCATGATTGCTGATGTCACCGTGCAGGAATCCAAATGTTGTCACCTTTACGGCAGGTTGGTTCACGTTAATCGGAAAGTGGTAAAATATGTATAAGGAGTGTATCGAAAAGTAGTTATAAACATTCGATGCGTTATTACGCATAAACTACTGTATATATTTTTAGCGTGTAAGTGCCATTTGCTTTGTTTACATGTCAAAAATGATTATTCGGTTCATTCATTTCCGTTGATAAAGTTGTATTCAAAATGTCGCGAATTGAATTTGAGACTAAAAAGAAAATTCTGCACACTTGGTGCACCGAAAAGGGTGTTACTTACAACCAGATTGCGAAAAGAGTAAATGTTCACCCGGCAAGTGTAAAACGCATCATCGAAAAGTTTGGTAAGGAGTGCTCCCTCAAGGATTTACCAAGAAGTGGCCGGAAACCCGGCTCCAGCAACCCCGATTTGGACCAAAAAGTTGTGGATTATATTCAACGGAACAAATCTGCCTCTACTCGCGATCTAGCCAAGAAGTTCAGGACCAGCATCGGAATGATTCAACGAATCAAGCACAGGAATGACTTGAAGACGTACAAAAAGCAGAAAGTGCCCAAACAAACTCCGGAACAAAAGTCTCGTGCCAAAACCAGGGCTCGAAAGCTGTACAGCTGCATTTTGGACAATGTCGACCAGTGCATTTTGATGGATGACGAAACATACGTTAAAGAAGATTCAAGAACGCTACCGGGGCCGCAGTTTTATACTAAATCTGTTGGGGAACGTGTGCCAACCGCAGATACGACTGTTGCGATGGAGAAATTCGGTCAGAAGGTGCTCATTTGGCAAGCTATTTGCACATGTGGCTTGCGTTCTTCAATTTTCTATACAAAAGGAACTATAAATGCTGAGATTTATCAAAAGGAATGTTTGAAGAACAGGTTGCTACCATTGTATAGAAAGCACCAGTCCCCTCCTCTCTTCTGGCCAGATTTGGCATCGGCACATTACGCCAAATCCACTCTACAGTGGCTGACGGAGAATAACATCAAGTTCGTAGAAAAAGACATCAACCCACCAAACTGTCCCCAGTTGCGACCGATCGAACGCTATTGGGCAATAGTCAAGCGTATATTTAAGAAGGATGGTACAGTGTCCCAAAACATGACCGATTTAAGGAAAAATTGGGCAGCGGCATCCAGGAAGTGCACAAAGGTCACTGTGCAGAATTTGATGGCAGGTGTCAAATCAAAGGTACGGGCATTCTACGGAAATGAACATGATGACTAGTTTTTCCGTTTGGATCTTTTGTAAACATGTTAAGCTATAATAAACTGAAATAGTATGTTAATTTTAACCATGTTTTCATGCCTATTTTACTATTTGGAAGTTTATAACTACTTTTCGATACACTCCTTATGTAGTATCTAAATTTGTCCGCTTCGGCTGTACATATACCGTTCGCCTTACCTATGAGACAAAACGATGGCACCACCGAAGCCAAAAGCAGCAAATTTCACTTGAGTGTACCTCAAGGTACGATTAGTTGTACCAGATGTAGATTCCGATCGATTCAAGCCAGCAACATGGGCAGAAGTAAAGGAGCGAATGTAGTATGCAAATTGAAACTTCGGCTAGACATATACCGTTCGCCTTACCTATGAAACAGTAGTATGTTGCAGCAGCCGAGATCAAATGCAACGATTCGTCATCAAATCACTATGCAGCGAGTAGTAGAGCGGTAAATCGTCTCAAAATTTCAAGTCCAGTGCAGCGGAGAAAATGACCAATGTAGTTTCAAAGAGTGACCTGCTAAGGCAGGACATATACTTTGCCTCACCTGGGTAGCTAAAGATGATGCTGACTAAATTAGCTTCAGTCCGAAAACAAACATTAAACCGCAGGGATTGCGTCCATAAATAAGTTGACTCGAAACAGTCCAATTTGCATCGAAAGGGTTGAAATTTATTTTAGGTGTGCAGTATCATAAATCCAGCTTCGGCTGGGCATATACTTTCAAATGTATTTACCTGACCACAATGGCGGTTCCACAAGCCCGAGCCTGGAATCAATCGTAAAGTCGTCCTTCAAGAAGCAATCGATCGTCGTCGCATCGTCATCCACTATCGAGTCGTTCTTGCCGTGCACAAGTGGTAGCAGGACCCAAAATAAGTTCTTCGCGAACCGATTGGCCTCAAATGTTTCCTCACAGCAGCATTAATCAAACGAAATCGAAAAGTTGGCGTTAGTGGGGGGTATTGATTATGCTTCGGCTAAACATATACTATAAGTTCCAACCTACCTGACCGGTAGTAGAACAACGCTATGGTTATTCTACGATCCAATAAATTCTCCAAAACAGCAACCGAATTCAAATGCTGATAACGTTGGTGAAACTCACGTCGATTACGATCGATGATGATGGCGAAACTGCTTGAGCGCGAAGTCCCAAGACGATTTAATGACGCCTTCCTATTGCTCAGTATGATGTCGGTTGGCTCCTTTCACACGACTAAGCAATGGTTGAAGGATCTATTCAGGTATCCTTCGATGGCTACTTCTCCTTTGAGGACCCTTACGATGGCGGTTTAACTATACTAGGCACATTTGAATGACGAATGGCCTTTTACAAACGTTCTTGGCGCGAAGTGGTCAAAGTGTCGAAATTTGACCGCTCGAAGTCCGTCGGTAGAGGAGATCCGGTTCGAAGGACCAGCTTATGTCGGCAGACTGCCCGACCAATGTTTGGTTGACCTCCAACCGACCTTCACCAAGAACGTACCTTAACAATTTTGGTCTTCTTTCTTCCTCGGTTCAATCCATTTGGTCAATCACATGTAATACATTCACGCACCTTAAACACTTTATTAAACCTTAACATAAAACGTTTATTACTAAAAACATTTATTCAACTTAACTAAAGGACAAAAAATACAACAAGGGTTCGCCCCCCGACTGCTTATCGCGACAGCTGATTGAAATGCACTGTTGTGCCTTTGCTCTTGTCCGCTGCCGATGACCATCGATGAACGTTCGCTTGGTAGTAGTGAGGGAACAGTCCGAGAGTCAAGGTGAAAAACGAACCGATGCACTACCACTACCGTCTGTACTAAAAGGCAGCGCAACATTTTCAGATCGCTGCTGGAGTCTCTCAACTGCAGCAAGTGTGGTTGGAGTTGACTGCACCCGATGTTTATATTGCTCGCAAACAGTATCGAATATAAGCTATCCACATACATTTGCGTTGTACGCATGTATTTGTGATGGTTTTTTATGCTCTGAATACTGCATGCTGTGCGTTTGACTGTCAGCTTTCTTTTGTTTACTTGTTTGTGCGGTTCAAATTCTGCGTTTTCAAAATGTCGCGTATTGAAAAGGAAGTGAAAATTAAGGTTCTGGACACATGGCTAAGTGAGAAGGGTATTACTATGCGAAAATTGGCGAAGCGGTTTGGAATACATCATGCGAGTGTTAAAACCATCATTAATAAGTTTGGGGAACACTATTCTTTGGATGAGCTACCAGGAAGATGCAGAAAACCCGGTTCTTCCAACCCGAAACTGGAGCAGAAAGTGGTATCTCTAATCATGAATTCAGGTCCACAATACTTTATTGCCGTCGTTGGGGAGGATGTGAGCGATGCGGACAGGTCGATTCAAGTGGAGAAATTCGGTCGAAAGGTACTGGTACGGCAAGTAATATGTTCCTGTGGTTTGAAGTCAACCATTTTTTAAACTACCGAAACTTTAAAGCGGAAATCTTTCGATCTGAGTGTCTCCAGAAGAGATTGTTGCCTTTATATAAGAAGCATAGTACACCTCCACTGTTTTGGCCGGATTTAGCGTCGGCTCACTATGCCAAAACCACTCTCAATTGGCTTGCGGAAAACGGTATAGATTTCGTTGAGAAAAATATCAATCCACCAAATTGCCCTCAGCTTCGACCCATCGAACGTTTCTGGGCAATCGTGAAGAGGGTCTTCAAGAAGACTGGTAAGGCAGCTGGGAACATGCAGGAGTTCAAAAAAATTTGGGCTCAAGCGTCCACAAAATGCGATGCAACACTTGTCCGGAACTTAATGAAGAGCATTCGATCCAAAGTTCGAAAATTCGTGAAGGAATTACTTAAATTTCATCCGGTCTTCATTATGTTCAAGTTTAACTTCGTACAATAAAGGATCAATTTTTTGTATGAATAAAATATCGGTTTTCAACATAATTTGAAAGAAAGTTTGTGGATTGCTTATTTTCGATACAATCCTTATACTGGATCTGTTTTGCATCATTTGAAAACTGGTTTATGTTTTGATCTATTCTTGGAGCAATTTGAAACAAGGAAAATACCGGCCAAGAAATAGGCGGTGCATGCTAAAAATAAACCCAACAGCGGGAGATAATTTCTCACCCGTGTTAGGCAGTATCAGGAGAGGGACAAATCGCTAGAACTAGAAAAAATCAATAGGTAGTATAAGAGCCCGATCGATGCATAGCCTTTTGTCAGTCAAGGGGATTTCCCCCTTTGCCTACCCTGCATGGGGTAGTATGGCAAAGGGTTATAGCCTGATCGGATACTACCCTTCAAATGCCCTCCGCTCGTTTTCAAACTTGTATCTTTCAATTTCAAAGCCTGCCGTCGCCCTATACGAAACTATCAATACACTTTTTCTTCATGTCTATTCGCATGGAGATGAGAAATTATCTATTTCTGCAAACTTCATCATAGATCGTTACTTCCGCGCATGGGAGAATAGAGCGTTTCCAGATGAAATCAGCTAACATGAATACTAATTACTTGTACACTAACATGAATACTAATTATTTTTGTTTCGGGTTAGGTTTTCATAATAACGGGTGGCAATTAAAATTTTTCGAGGCCTCTATGCTCAACAACAAACGAGCTCAGAGAGAAATAAGAGTGTGTATGCGTTAGCTCTTTCTCTCCTCTTTCTGCTAGTATTTTCTGTTTTGTTTATGCTTGCTCAGTTTTGCTCATAATGCCGTCGAAACAAGAAGTATTTCGCGAGCGCGTTTTACAGTTCTACGAACTGCACAGAAATCTCGGCAAAACGTATATGGTACAACATTTTAAAAGCGAAAATGTTGTGACTTCGACTGTTTACCATATCCTAAGATCCCCAACAACTGCTCGCAAGCAAGGTAGTGGAATACCAGCCAAAATTATGGACGCAAAAGGACTTTGTTCTCTTTCTCGTGCCTTCAACAACAAGGATTCACTGAGCCAACGGGATGCCGCAAAAAAGTTCAACTGCTCTCACCAGTACATCTGCAAAACATTGAAAAGAGTCGGAATAAAGTGCCGAAAGAAGACACGAGCCCCGGAATATACTGATGCACAGATTTCAACGCTGAAATCCCAATGCCGTTGGTTGATTAAAAATTATTCCGGAAAAAGTTTTGTTTTGGACGACGATACTGATTTTAGACTCTCAAAGACTAAAAGACGTTCCAGTTTACCAATATGTTTTTCAAAAACATGCTATGACACTACTGCACGTCTGTCAACTATTTCAGAAGAAGTAGAAGAAGACAAGTCAAAAGTGGTTGAACATCTAACGGTTATAAATGATGATGGAAATATTGAAGAAAGTTTTCTTGGGTTTGACAGTTCATCAGTTTCAACATTTGAAGGATTTTCAAGCGTGTTTTCGAATATGGTGATTAACAACGTGAACTATTATATTGACAACAAAAATGAAATTTGTGATCATCTTGTAGTAGTTTTTAAACATAGATTATCACTAAAATTTATGCATTTTAAAACGCTATGGTCAAATAATTGGATGTCTTGGATGTCGCATTTTATTATTGAATACATTATACATACTCTTATCTCCACTGAAATGCCGTCAGCCTGCTACTTAGATTGTGATCAGGGTACGAATCTATTTGGTCTTGGCCAAAAACGACTTTCAAACATAACCATTAAGTCCATGCAAAAAAGAATGTTAACCGGATCACATGTAATAATTGTACCAGTTTGGTATGATAACCATTGTGGCAATTATTGATAGACGGAAGAACAGTTTTATATATTTGGATTCGAAACAAATACATTCAGCAGAGACTATGTTGGGAAAGTTAACATTACAGATAAATGGTGGCGGAGAAGTTAGCCTTATTATAAGAAATCTTAGAATTTGTAAAGCACCTTGCATTATGCAAAATGATGATGTTCAGTGTGGAATATATGTGTTATGTCACGTTCAAAACTTTTTAAGAGAAAATAAATGTACAAACAAAATTTTCGAACCAGTAGAAAAAAGGCATGAGTTCATGAATCTTATTTTAGAATCATCGGACAATGTTCAAAATATGTGCCCGTCATGTGGAGTAGTTGATAATTCAGTTTTGTTGGAAACTTTATCCATAAATTCTCTAAGTGAATCTCGATTACCTGTCAAGTGGGTACGGTGTGATTATTGCAGGCGCTGGTGGCATTTAAATTGCTATGAATCCCTGAATCTTTCCAACACGGAATGTTATCTTGGCATACCATTTATTCCTTTTTATTGTTTTATGTGTTCATTTTGGATTGCAAGAAACAAGGTGCAAAAATAAACGTTTGATTTTATATCCCTTCGGTCATCTTTAAAAGTTAATATTATACTATATTCAAGTTAGCTTGTAATGGTTTTCATATTTGCCAAAGACTTTCCATAATGTTTTGTCTTGTTTTCTTCAAATATTAGCAGTTCAGTCTAAAAATGCATGGAATATTTGCAGATACTTAAAGCCTATGACAATATAATCACATACACTAAGATTTTGTTGCAAAGGCGATACGTACCGTTACAAAGAACCGTGTAATAAAACCGCGTTAAGTTCGGAATATGTGTAAAGAAAAAACTATGCTAATTGGGAAAGCCTTGTTAAAAAAAATCCGTACATGCTGGCGTCCATATAAAAAAAACCATGCTAATTCTAAAGTCCGCGTAAAAGAAGACTGCGATAACATGCTAAGTCTTTTTTTTTGTGTAAAACACTTAGTAGATTTTGTGAACAGTGGAATGGATAGCCCAACAAGGTCCAAGAGGCAAGGGAGGGCCTCAGGACCAGAACAAAAAATAGGATTGGAGTGAATGTGTGCGGGATGTGAGTGTGTGTGAGGGGGGGGGGGCGGTTTGAGTATCTGCGCGTAAGTGTATGCTAGTGTGTATGTCTGGATGTTTGTGTAGTGTGTGTGTGGTGAGGGAAGGGGGAAAAGGGTGCGTATGCGTTTTTGTGACTCTCTCTCTCCCTCTCCCTCTCTCTCTTTCTCTTTTTCTGTCTGTGTTTGTGTGTGTATGTGTGTGTGTGTGTGCTTGTGTGTGTTATGTGTGTATGTGTATGTTTTTGTGTGTGGGGGTTCAGTCCAGGTTGTGTTTCTGTGTGTGTATGTGTACGTGTTGCATGTGTTTATATGTGTATGTGTGTGTATGTACGTGTGTTTGTGAGTCTCTCTCTCTCTCTGTGTAGGGGGGAGGGGGGGGGCACGTGTGTGCGTGTTTTTGTGTGTACGTGTTGGTGTGTGTATGGGAACGTTCATTTATTTTGTCACGCAAAAATTGAATTTTTATAACTCCCCCCCCCCGCCCCCCCCCGTGTGACGTTTTTTGTAAGGACCTTCAATTTTTTGACGTAGACTACGTCTTACGGCAAGGGTAGGGTGTCAAATGAAAATCTAAAATATTGCGACCGTCACGAAAAACCGTACGTTTTGTACGCGAATAACTCAAATAATACAAGATAGATTTACATGATTGCTTCTTCAATCGGTCGGAAAATTTACCGCGCTCCATTTCAATTGTCAAACATTATTCTCAAACAATAGTAACCTATTGAAAATAACGCAAATATAAGGTGATGTCTTATAATGTCATTTTGCAGGGTAAATTTACCAAATTTCCTATCACAGATTTCAAATCGAAGCAACGAACGTCTTGCATCATCTTCGTCTTCTTTGTATTAGAGAGGGACTTACACCAATCATGTCATGCGTCTCTCCATGTACGTCTCGCATGCAGTTGAGAAAGCACACTTAGGAAAAATTTGCCTCATTCGTTTGGCAGCATTGAAGCTGTGCGGAGCTGCTTCATTCGTCCGGCAGCGGAGCTGGTCGCAGAGGCAGCTGGTGGTCGCCTAGCAGCTGGTGGTGGTAAGTACCAAGGCTCTCCCAAACAGCGAGCGTCGCGATGAGGTAAAATGGCAGATTATGGGGGCGCACAATCGCGTGTGCAAGCCGCCATTTTACCTCATCGTGTCGATTGTTTCGCGGCGACTTCGAAAACGCTGCTGTTTGGGGGAAAGCGTCCTTGGGGGCAAGCAGCAGTAGGTGGAAATAATCTGTCCTTTTGAGGACAATAAATTAAAATAAAAGAGTTGTTTATTAAAGAACTAATTTTAAATTTAGTTCGGTGCTCGATGGAGGGCGAGCCGTCGGTAAAAAATTTACCCAGCTGGTTGGCGCAATCCATAAGTTGATAATCTGTCCTTTTGAGGACAACCAATTTAATTAAAAGAGTTGTTTATACAAGAACTGAACTTTTATTTCGTTTGGTTTGTGCGCCTGGTGCGCATGGTGCCAATTCGTTCGCCGCAACTGTAAAAACGACTCCATGGAGGGCGAGTCGTCGGGAAAATTTTACCCAGCTGGTTGGCGCAATCCACTAATGATGATAAATTAATGTTTATTTTTCGTTATTTGGTTTGTCCATACATAAAAATTTTCAATTGACACAGATATCTCTTTTCAGCTTTGGCGCTTTTGTTTAAATTTAATAATGGTATTTTAGTATTCTAGTCCTACACGACTTGTTCTGAGAGAAGCCACCTTGGTGGTTTCAAAATAAGAAATTGAAAAATTTGAAATAACTACCTACTTACAACTACTATATACAACTTACAGTTAACCTAATCTACTATTTACAACTAACCTAATATATACAAATTGTTTATCAGATTATGTTATGAAATGATGGATTTCTGTACAAATTTGTTTCTAATTTCAGCAATTTTCAAATCTATTTTTGGAATGTTCGCCTCCAAGTGTAGATCAGATGTCCTGGTGTCAAATGGGCGATCAAGGATCATCCTCAGCGTTTTATTCTGCGCGACTTGCAATTTGTTCCTGTGAGTCTGTGCACATGATTCCCCACACCGGAGCTGCATAGAAAATTGCAGGTGCTATGATTTGTTTGTAGACAGCCAATTTATTAACCCCTGAGAGGCGGGATCTGCGACAAATCAGCGGATATAAACTCCTACCTAAAGCGGAACACTTAACTAACGTTCTCTCAACATGCAATCCGAAGAAAAGTTTTTCGTCAAATAATAGTCCTAGATAAGTAACTTCGGCAGACAACTCAACCTTGCGTCATCAATAACCACAGTACAAGCGGGAGCTGATTTTAGTTTGACAGATTGCCTATGGAAGAAACATTATTGTTTGGGTTTTGGAGGCATTGATCTTGATTTTCCATGTCTTCGCATAATCAGCAAAGGTGTTAAGGCATCGTTGAAGTTTGTTTGTTATTTCGCGAGGCATCCTTCCCTTGACGGTAATTGCGGTATCATCTGCGAACAGGAAAAACACGCATCCTTCATCAAGACGAGGAATGTCGGAAGTGTATAAACTATATAGAACGGGGCCCAGCAGGCTTCCTCGCGGCACTCCTGCTGGGATTGAAAACGTATCTGAAAGACAACCATTCAACGATACCCTAAACGACCTTTGCTGAAGGTAGTTACGGGTGATTTTCACAAGATGCAAAGGAAAGTTGAAGTTACATAGCTTGAATACAAGCCCGTCATGCCAGATATTGTCAAACGCTTTTTCAACGTCTAACAATGCCATGGCTGTGGACTTGGATACAGCTTTGTTACTTCAAATGTTATTTATCACCCGTACTAGTTGGTGAGTGATGGAATGCCCCTTTCTGAACCCAAACATTCCGGAGAATGTTCTGTTCCTCGATAAACCAAAGCAAATGATTCAGGATAAGTTTCAATATCCAGGTATGGTTAAGAATTAGATGTCTTTGTTTGTTTGTTTGTTTGATATATTGTTCAACACTATATATGTTTCGCCAGGTCTCACAATCAAACAGATAAAATATTTTATTGCACGCAACCTGGTGAAATACCTCAGAAAAGTATGTCTGTTATTGTGACTGGCAATTTTAACATCATTGTTCCAAAGTCAGAGAAACTTCCCTTCATTGATTTCATGAAGAAGTACCTTTATCTCGACTTGGTTTTGAACTGTGATCAAACAACCAGTCGTGATGAAGATTCGGCCTTCGTTCGTGACCTCCGTTTGCAATGCCTGCAATATTATGCATTTTTCTTGAACCACCGTCAAACGATTTTGATTTTCGATTTTGACTTCAAACGGCCCTTTTCAGGGCCACCAAAGAGTTATAAAGAGTGTACAAGAGAATTTTCCCACATACTGACTCCATAAAACCAAACGGCCGTTTTCAGGGCCACCAAATAATATCTCAAGAGCGTACAATAGAATTTTCTTACATACTTGCTTCAAAACGCTGGTCTAATGTCCCATAAGAGCCGCACCCGTCATATTGTGACTTGAACTGCTTCTATCGGTAAGGGTAAGCGACCGGCACGAATAATTGAAACCCTTTTAACGCTAATAACCCGAGAAGAGTTTGAGATCAAATTGAAAACTCAACATGATGTTGTGAAATTGCCCATTATGATTACTCAGGTTTCAATCGTTTTGGTCGTTTTAAAGATTAAAAGATCAAAATTTATATCAAAATTTATTCCTGTGACATCAAATTTAAAACTGATCCTGCTATCACTGAGAGCAAATTGAAAACTCAATTTGCTGTACATTTTTCCTGTTGATAGCAAAATGAGTATTCTAGTTGATAATCTGTCCAGATAATGAAAGCAAAGCGACCATTCTCAAAGAAAAATGAACGCAAGATTTCAGCAAGATGAAAACTAAATGTGACAATAGTGAAGTGAAATCAAATTTTGATATCAAAATAAAGTTTCGAATTGCTATCATTATGATGTTAGACTTTACTCGGGAATAGCCACATAGAATTTCCCTGACATTATAATGCATCACTTGGTTTAACGTAGTCTGCGTCAACCAGTCGTGTCTTGTACACAACCCCACTGATTTTTTTTTGTATGCATTGTCACGTCATCCCAACCCCCCCTTACTGCGTGACATTATTAATGGACCTTCCCAATGTGCCTGCCTGTACATGTGGGTGCTTCTGTGTGTGCGTGTGTGCGTGAGTTTGTGTGTGTGTGTTTGTGTTTGTGGGTGCATGTTTGTGCGTCTTTTTTTGTGTATGAGTGGGTGTTTGTGTGTATGTGTGGGGGCAGAGCAGGTGGTGTGTGTGTATGTGTGGAGAATGTGTGTAAATGTGTATGTATATTTATGTGTGTATATGTGTTTAAGTGCGTGAGTGTGCATGCGTGTACGTGTTTATGTATATATAAATATATATATATATATATATATATATATATATATATATATATATATATATATATATATATATATATATATATATATATATATATATATATATATATATATATATATATATATATATATATATATATATATATATATATATATATATATATATATATATATATATATATATATATATATATATATATATATATATATATATATATATATATATATATATATGTGCGTACACACATATACTGCTACCCCCCCTACGCATTCAGCCGGGTCCTATTTTGTGTTCTGGCCCTGGCGCCCTGCCTTGCTTCTTCAACCTTGTTTGGATATCCATTCTGTTCACAAAATATTCACAAAGCGTTTTCCATTGCAAAGCGCTTATGGCAGTCTTGTTTTTCACGGATTTCGAAGTAAGCACGGTTGTTTACTCGGCGCTCGGTATTAGCAGGGATCATTTTTACACTGTTTTCACCATTAGCACGTTTTTTTATGCTCGGTGTAATGTGAATTAACCATTTCATACAAGTAACAAATTATGAATCAAAATACGTAAAACAGAATTATACGATTGGCATCCACCAAAATGAAATGTTGTGAATGACTACGATCTGGAGTTTTGTCACAGAAATAAGTGTATATTTCTTTAATTTGCCTCATGAAATATCTACTTTCCTAGCATCTCAAGCTTATTGCTTTCACCATTAAATTATTACTTAATCACTACTTAAACCCCGTTCACAATACAACTTTTATTACTTGATATAACCTTTCTCTGGAACTACTATGTACGACATATGATATCAAGATACTCTATATCACGTAATATGAACTATAGTCTGGAAGGAGCATTAGTGTTCTGAAAGCAATTCCACAGTTATTAACAGAGAATTTCCGATGTCTGGTACCATTTTTGCATTACTATGATTGTATGGAAAGTATAACCATATCCTATGCCCATCCTCTTCGCGAATAATTCCTCGACCCGGCCGGGAGCCGAACCCAACCATCGCCAACATGGTGATGCTTTGTTGTACCTTTACTAGCTGATCTAAGGGAGAACTCTAATGAAATATAGAGATGTTAAAAAAATACGAAAGTGGCTCAACCTAGAATCCATCTTTACTCTCTAGTTCTGTCTGTTTGAATTTTGTAACATCCATTCAAAGCCTTCATTCTCTTTTTATTGGGATGGCGTAAAAATGCTCTTAAGTTCGTCGGTCTATTATTAGATAAATGATAAAACATTCTTGCGTCTGGCCTGCCAAGCGATTCCTTAGGAGTAGTTTTATTCCGTTCCTGAGTGATTGCGTAGCTGAATCATAGTAGGTGAATGTCACTAGGAGCATGTTGGCAACTTTTAAAGGATGATCTGGTAGAGTACCAGCACTCGACGATATTCTACCCTGTGTATTAAGTTCTGCATGTTTATATTATATAATAACCTTTTTCAGAGCCTTCATTCTTTTTATTCGGATGATGTAAAAATGCTCTTAAGTTCGTCGGCCTATTATTAGATAAATGATAAAACATTCTTGCGTCTGGCCTGCCTAGCGATTCCATATGAGAAGTTTCATTCCGTTCCTGAGTGATTGCGTAGCTGAATCATAGTAGGTGAATGTCACTAGGAGCATGTTGGCAACTTTTAAAGGATGATCTGGTAGAGTACCAGCACCCGACGATAGTCTACCCTGTGTATTAAGTTCTGCCTGTTTATATTATATAATATAATAACCTTTTTCAGAGCCTTCATTCTTTTTATTTGGATGATGTAAAAATGCTCTTAAGTTCGTCGGCCTATTATTAGATAAATGATAAAACATTTTTGCGTCTGGCCTGCCTAGCGATTCCATAGGAGAAGTTTCATTCCGTTCCTGAGTGATTGCGTAGCTGAATCATAGTAGGTGAATGTCACTAGGAGCATGTTGGCAACTTTTAAAGGATGATCTGGTAGAGTACCAGCACTCGACGATAGTCTACCCCGTGTAGTAAGTTCTGTCTGATTATATTGTGTAACAACCTTTTTTAGAGCCGACCTTTGGGCTACAAATGGTGAGTTGACAACCTGTACGGAGGTTGCGACCGACTTACGGTCCTCACAAGTTCCTACCTCACGCCTCCACGAGTCATATGATCACAAAAGACTGCCAGCTGAAACATGGAGATGCTGGTTGGCGTAGTCTAGGCAATGTTGTCAATCTGACAATAGCGAAGTGAGGGGGTGCGACTGAAGATCATGTACCTTGTAATCATATTGTATATTTTCCTTTCTCATTTAATTAACAATGTCAGGACGATTTGGAATCATCTTTGCATTTCAAAACCATCTATCTTAAGCATGGAACTCAATTAAAGGCTCAGTTTGTTTTTGAGCATTTCAGCCTGACCATATAAATTGCACTTCAGAACTTCAACTACTATTTTCATAAAATACTGGCATGCGACCATAAGCACTATCGGATTATTTTTTACACCTACATGCCTGACCTCTCTTTTAGCAAAAATCTGGATTTTCATTTGCCTGTCTTTCTGCGAAATCTTAACCAAATTGGATGCAATCTTTTGCAAACGATCAGAAATTTGTCCTGATTTTTGATATAGTATCGTACATTCCGGAATTTGACGTAGTTCCGGATATATTCAGGGGAACCGTGAGGTAAGTACCCTTTCCGAAACACTTACCAGGATCAACCCGGTACCGGATGGATTGCGACACCTCAAACTTCATGATTTTGAAAAAACAAGACCTATTGTGGTCATTCTGGAATTATTCGGCCAATGTGGCCACTTCTGGAAGCCCTCCGATAACCGGGTTCCACCGGGAAAGTGTACAGATTATTAACGGTACCAGAACATGGCTTGCGACACCTTAAACTTCATGATTTTTTTGAAACAATACCATTGGTGATTCTGGAAATATTCGGCCATTGTGGCCACTGTACTTTGTCAATACACACCACACGGTATTTCGAGGAAAACGCAACACTTTAGCAAGTTTTGGCCCAGACCACGAAGGGTTTTCCAAATGATTGCGCACAATTATTTTTCTTCTTTCTTCTTCTCTGAAACGCGTTCGAACTCCACCGCGAAAATAAACTTCTGATGTTGTTATTGTTATACGGAACACATAAGATGTCATAATTTCCAAATCCGACAACTAGGGTCGCTGTAAGAATCAAAAATGTTTATTCCAATACTTGACCACACCTTAGGTGAGTTTCATGAAACATTTTTAAACATGAAACAAACCGAATTCGGGACATGACGGCCGAATAGAACACACAAGTGGTCACGTCGTCCTATGACCACAACTCCCGAACATGTGTTTTCGAGTCACGGTTTTTTTTTCCATCGAATCAAAACACCTATCCAGGCAAGAAGCACATTTCTGTCATGACTTTCTTCCGCTTAGGTGAATTGACAAATGATATGTAAAATAGAATCATCTAAGAACAAGATGAACATTCCGCATCGAACGCTGAAGAGCTTCGGTTTAGTTTTCTTTTCGCAGTCCGTGTTATATTTTTTCATCTCAACCCGTTTCCACCACGCGGTGATTGTAGTGTGACAAAAAGTGGACTGTATCGAATCGCCGAAATCCAGCCGAGCGTTCTTTAAGGGAAGCAGGCATTCCCGGCCGAGTCCGACGGATGCTCTGTCCAGCCTAAAACCTCATCAAACACTCGAGGAAAAAAGTGTAACCCCTTCACGTATCGTAGCAAGAAAGCAAGAAAGGTCATCGCTCCATCCACTCGTCTGTTAGTGTTTTGTTTATCTGTCTCCCATATTGTGAATCGTTCTGCATGGGGTGATTCAAACAAAATCATTTTTTTTTTTTCTCCGTCTCTGAATTTGTTTTTTCATGAACGATTCTACTGGGGGCGTCTTGCCTCCCAAAGATGTTTTTAGGGCGCGCTGTTGCCAGCCGTCTTCTGCTTCTCCCTGGGTTGTCTACTTTCGGCAGAAAGTGAAGGCCCTAGACTTTTTGGTCATTAAAAGAAATTTGACGCGTCGTTATCCGGGGACCGAATTTCATCAGGTCAACCGAAACAAACTGCGTGTTACTGCACCTACGTATAAAATTGCAAATGATATTGCTAGTGACGTAGGTTACAATGCCGAGTACTACGTCTACATCCCATCTCGAGATGTGGTGATAGATGGTGTGGTTTCTGCAGCGAGCCTGACGTGTGAAGACGTTATGGAAGGTATGGGGCGACTTCCTGATTCTGTTTCGTCTACCATTGAAATTTTAGAAACTAGAAACTAGTTGGAAACTACTTCAAGCAATTGACTATATCATGGCCCCTCATTGGTGAATTCATATCTTTCGATGAATAATTCGTCGATTGATATTATCACCGTATTACAATGGAACTGTCGTAGTCTAATACCTAAATTACACTCGTTCAAGTATTTGATTCACAATTCTGATTGTGATATATTTGCTCTCTGTGAAACATGGCTTTCTTCTGAAGATGAATTAAACTTCCACGATTTTAACATTATTCGCCTGGATCGAGATGATTCATAGACGGTGGCGTACTTTTGGGGATCAAAAAGCGCTACCCCTTCTATAAAATCTTACTCCCAATAATCTCAGGCATTGAAATCGTCGCTTGCCAAATAAATGTAAAGAATAAAGATCTTTGCATAGCTTTTGTCTATGTCCCTCCGAGGACATCAATAAACCGCCGTCAACTTTGGAGTTCAGTTAATTTACTTCCATCTCCAGTTCTGATTCTGGGCGATCTGAACTTCCAACGGTACTGCTTGGGGCGAACAGTACGATGACAATAGAGCGGGTATTTTCTATGACTTATGCGACGATTTCAACTTGATCATTTTGAACACTGGGGAAGCAACACGAATAGCAAAACCTCCTGCCAAGGAGAGTCGACTTGACATATCTATGCTCTATCTATGCTCTAATTCATTATCATTAGATTGTCTGTGGAAGGTTATAAATGATCCCCACGGTAGTGATCACTTACCAACTATTATCTCAATCACAAATAGTATTCAAAAAAACAGGCCAATCAATCCATGTTGCTTATGACCTCACGAGGCATATTGATTGGCAACATTTTACATTGATTCTACCGATCCTCTTCCACCATTAGAAGAGTATCGTTTCCTTTCCGAACTGATGTACAAAAGTGCATTAGAAGCTCAGAAACGACGTGTTCCAAGTGCATCCTTCAAAAGAAGACCCACCACTCCTAGATGGGATGACGAATGCACTAAGTTGTATCTTGAGAAATCCGATGTGAGCATTTTGATAAGTACCTAAAGCTTGAAAAAAAAGCTTAAAAACTTACTCAAAGCAAAGAAACGCAATTATTAGCGTTCGTTTGTAGAGGGACTATCTAGAGAAGCCTCGATGACAACGCTTTGGAGAAATGCTCGTTACATGCGAAACCGCTCATCCTCCAATGAGAGTGAAGAATACTCCATGCGGTAGATATTCGACTTCGCTAAAAAGGTTTGTCCAGACTCTGTTCCAACAACACCGAACATTCGGAATACCACCCGAAGTAACGGTTTTCTGGCCGAACCATTCACAATGTTGGAATATTCAATGGCTCCAATAATTCTGCTCCGGGAAACGATATGATTAAATTCAACCTTCTGAAAAATCACCCCAATGTATGTATGTATGTATGGTAGCCACCATCCCCTCTAGCCCTTGGCTTGGATGCAGCTCCACTTAACAGCAAGATCAAATTGGGCCACCGATCTGAATTCGCACTATCGCTGTATGAATGGCCAAAAACGGAGGGGTGGACCCGTAAGCAGAGACACTTACACGAAATCCACGGGAAATTAAGAATCTCCTTCCAACGATATGATCCAACAAATCGAATAACACAATTCACAATACTCATTAAGCTTTCTACAGGATGGCTTGTTAAGAAGGGCGCGTCACTCTCCCTGAAACTGTTGGAGTAGAACTCGCAGCACCACACTCGAATCGGTAGGATAAGAAATGATACTGTTTGTTCCCTCCTAGACTCAGGCAGTCAATCAAACCATCGTCCAGTTTCAGCTTGAATGATACCCTGGTGCTCCCTCCCAACCCAGTATTTATTATATTTATATAAATATAGATGTAATGTAATAATAATATGTTATATTTGATTATATAGTAGAGCAAAAATTATATAAGGATATTTAGTTAAATTATGTAATAGTTGGAGTTCACGAGCCTATGATAACCATGTTAAACTAAATTAATTAACCTGCTGAAATAATAATATTAAGGCAGTAATAATAATATGCAGCTTCGTACCACTTTGTATCACTGATGGGTGACTGTATCTCTGGAATGTGAAGGTCATCTTGTTATTCATTGAGGTATAAATATCAATAAAGCATTCAATTGTATATAAAACCATAATATTATATTATTACGTATTTAATCATGACATATAGATATATAACCTTCTGGAATGAAGAGCATTTATTAATTTTGATTATTATTTGATATAATGTAATAAAATAATTATACCGGCCGGATCACCAAACTGAAGCAATTAAAATTTTATTAATTATTTTATTACTTCTTCCATAATATTATATTTATGATATGCAATTAATAATGATGAACAGCTGTGTTCCTCTGAACCGCTCAAATAGTAGTTGATGATCGTGTACTGAAATGTTAAGGTCATATTACGCCATTTAATGGAAAATATAATGAAGGAATTAAAGGTTGAGTGGTCGAGAGAGTCGTCAACATTTCTATTAATGAAAAAATGCTAGAGCTTGTAAAAAACATGCATCATATAATAACACATACTAGTATCTACACATCTATATATACATCCATTGCTACTTTCAAGAAGGCCACTCCGACGGTGCTAGATGCAGCTGAAAATTGATCCCCATTCTTACTGCTGCTTCTACCAGAAGATGATCATCCTATAACCGCAAGACCTCCTCTCCTAACCTGTATGGTACCTGAGAGAAATTTACCTTTCTGGCGTAATACATGTAATGAAATATACAGAATTAGGCTATGAATAAACAATGTCCTATAAGATAAAATATATAGTGAGGGTATATTGTAATATGAATTGAAAATTACATGTGTGCCGACTGCTGTTTTGTTGCAATTGTAGACAAACTTGCGCATCCATTATGAACCAGAAAATTTAGGCAATGTATGACCGCCATGAAAAAAAAAAGAATTTTAAATTTTAAATTATTTTGTAATACCTGACGACCTGGATGACCTGAAAGATATGAGAATGGAAAATTATGATATGATGTACCGGTCGCACCCCCTCACTTCGCTATTGTCGGATTGACAACATTGCCCAGGCTACGCCAACCAGCGTCTCCATGTTTCAGCGGGCAGTCTTTTGTGATCATATGACTCGTGGAGGCGTGAGGTAGGAACTTGTGAGGACCAGAGGTCGGTCGCACCCTCCTGCCAAGTTGTCAACTCACCATTTGAAGCCCACCTTCTGAAAAATCACCCCAATATCGCTAAAAGACGATTACTTAACCTGTACAACACTCTCTTGGAATTAAACATTGTTCCACCCGCATGGAGACAGGTTAAAGTAATAGCTATTCAAAAGCCTGGGAAACCAGCGTCAGATTACAATTCTTACCGTCCGATCTCTATGCTATCATGTTTAAGGAAATTGTTAGAAAAAATGATCTTATCAAGACTTGACCGTTGGGTTGAATCAAACAACCTGCTATCAAATACGCAATTTGGTTTTTCGTCGAGATCGTGATTCAAAGGTCTGGATGTAGGTCGTGGTTTCATTCTGTGATGTTAAGACTTATGTCCAACCACTACTCGCTAGACGCACATCTCTACAGAATTAACCTCGTCGATAGCAATTTATGTAGGTGCGGAACCGGTTATGACGACATCGCTTACGCAGTTTGGCATTACCTGGATAATGATGTCTCCAGAGCACGACTATTGGATACCCTAGTGGCCCGAGGTAGACAACCCTTCCGAGATGCAAGCGATTTACGAATTCCTTTGTTTGTCTGATCTAAGAGTGTAACGTCATCACCCCCCTTACTTCCACTCTAGTAAATTCTCTACCATTGTGTCCCAGTTATGCTATCCTTTTGTTTCCGTGTTACTTGTACCTGCCCAGCAAGCTGTCGTCACCCATCTGCGGCTTAGTTCCTGGAAGGGACTACAGGGATCGAGGATTTGGTAGATGTCGCAACCAAAAGCAGCAAATAATGTTACCTACCTAGCCCTTTTCAAACGATAATATGACCCCTTTAACCTCGAGCTAGCCACGAGTAATTGGCATCCCTCTTGTACTAATAACGAAAAGTAAAACTTTGTTTACAACAATATTGAATATCGGCTCCGTAAAGTGTCACACACGCTTAAGCTGAACAAATAAACGAACTGATAAAAAAAAGAACAAGATGAACGCGTCCAGTGGGGGTTTGATAACACTCAAATCCACATTAAATTTTCGTGCACCATTAGTGAGATGCGATTTAACTACATTCGGACGATGTAGAAGGAGATGTTCGCTCATCACCATGGGGCACCAAGAGTGAACAACAATGTTTTTGGCTAGAATGAAAGATGTGAAGAGAAAGTGTTGAAAGGTCCGTCAGAGTGCGGCAGGTAGGAAAATTAACAGATGTTTTTGAAAATTGAGCGAAAGGGCATGTATCCAGTGGTACTCGAACCATGGACGTCAATCTTTGCCTAACATCCCACTGCGGGGTAGGTTGTAGCGACGGAACAAATCCGCCACTTCAACAGGCAAAAATTGACGCATGGAAAGACGCTCATGTACCACTGTGGCTTGTATAGTTTATTCTTAGCGATCTATTGTGTGCACTCTGTTTACTGATGCGCACATGGGAGAGGAACTCTCTCCTTTTTTTGGGTTTGTTTTGATTCGCACCGACTGACGATCACTAAAGTTTTTCTCGTCGTCTCCAACGTAGAGACCTCGGAGAGAAACATCGTGAAGCGATGCGATACTGGTCCCCACCAGTATAATTAATGGTTACCACCATTTATGGGTTTACATACATTAATTGTTATGTTATGTATTCTCCGTGCGAGGAGTAACGATTATGATGTAGAAGGAGATGTTCGCTCATCACCATGGGGCACCAAGAGTGAACAACAATGTTTTTGGCTAGAATGAAAGATGTGAAGAGAAAGTGTTGAAAGGTCCGTCAGAGTGCGGCAGGTAGGAAAATTAACAGATGTTTTTGAAAAATGAGCGAAAGGGCATGTATCCAGTGGTACTCGAACCATGGACGTCAATCTTTGCCTAACATCCCACTGCGGGGTAGGTTGTAGCGACGGAACAAGTCCGCCACTTCAACAGGCAAAAATTGACGCATGGAAAGACGCTCATGTACCACTGTGGCTTGTATAGTTTATTCTTAGCGATCTATTGTGTGCACTCTGTTTACTTATGCGCACATGGGAGAGGAACTCTCTCCTTTTTTTGGGTTTGTTTTGATTCGCACCGACTGACGATCACTAAAGTTTGACGTCCATGGTTCGAGTACCACTGGATACATGCCCTTTCGCTCAATTTTCAAAAACATCTGTTAATTTTCCTACCTGCCGCACTCTGACGGACCTTTCAACACTTTCTCTTCACATCTTTCATTCTAGCCAAAAACATTGTTGTTCACTCTTGGTGCCCCATGGTGATGAGCGAACATCTCCTTCTACATCATAATCGTTACTCCTCGCACGGAGAATACATAACATAACAATTAATGTATACATTCGGACGATTAGTGCTCCATCGAATACTGCCACACTTCGACACGTATGTTTCTTCGTCGTTATCCTCTTCTTGAGAACTAAAAGGATCAACATAATTTTCCACACCGACCGAATTCGGGTCGATGATACTTGAAGCATCCGAATCAGAATCACTCATATTATCACTACGAATTTTTAATTATTGAAAAAACAGAAAAAAAAACAGAACAGAACAGAACAGAACGCCCGAACTAATAAAACTATTGACGCCACAAAAGAACAACTGATTCAGAACAACTAAGATTTAAATTATATCGCTACATAGCTTAGAAACAAAAACCGTTAGATGCTAGCAACTATGTTGATCCAGAATAACGGTACAAAGCGTAAATAAATTATGATTATACATACTTGGGTTTGTGTGTGTGCGTGTGGAACGTTTAGAAATATATTATGAAATCTTTGGTTAGCGCCTTGGAGTCGGCCGTTTATTTTCTTAGGAGGAGAATAACGTAGGGGCTTCTGGGGTAATAACAAACTACCTTTTTGACCATCAAATACATTTTGAACAACTTTTTGTATGATCTATCAAGCAACATATATTATGTTTTAGTTATTTTGAAAATCCATGAATATCTCATGCTGCATTTGTTCAAAATTTCTCATATCTTTCAAAATGACGTCTTACAAATGGCCGTTCCAAGTTCATAACTTATTGCAAAGCTTTTCTAAATGTAATCGCCATAGGACGTCTTCAACGGTGATCCAAATCGTTTATTGTATTTATTTTTTTAGACCATACTCAAAAACATCGCTACACCGGTGTTGTAAATTGGGTTTTAAGGAGTGTATCGAATATATGCTATCCATATACATTTGCGTTGTACGCATGTATTTGTGATGGTTTTTTATGCTCTGAACACTGCATGCTGTGCGTTTGACTGTCAGCTTTCTTTTGTTTACTTGTTTGTGCGGTTCAAATTCTGCGTTTTCAAATTGTCGCGTATTGAAAAGGAAGTGAAAATTAAGGTTCTGGACACATGGCTAAGTGAGAAGGGTATTACTATGCGAAAATTGGCGAAGCGGTTTGGAATACATCATGCGAGTGTTAAAACCATCATTAATAAGTTTGGGGAACACTATTCTTTGGATGAGCTACCAGGAAGATGCAGAAAACCCGGTTCTTCCAACCCGAAACTGGAGCAGAAAGTGGTATCTCTAATCATGAATTCAGGTCCACAATACTTTATTGCCGTCGTTGGGGAGGATGTGAGCGATGCGGACAGGTCGATTCAAGTGGAGAAATTCGGTCGAAAGGTACTGGTACGGCAAGTGTTCCTGTGGTTTGAAGTCAACCATTTTTTAAACTACCGAAACTATAAATGCGGAAATCTTTCGATCTGAGTGTCTCCAGAAGAGATTGTTGCCTTTATATAAGAAGCATAGTACACCTCCACTGTTTTGGCCGGATTTAGCGTCGGCTCACTATGCCACAACCACTCTCAATTGGCTTGCGGAAAACGGTATAGATTTCGTTGAGAAAAATATCAATCCACCAAATTGCCCTCAGCTTCGACCCATCGAACGTTACTGGGCAATCGTGAAGAGGGTCTTCAAGAAGACTGGTAAGGCAGCTGGGAACATGCAGGAGTTCAAAAAAATTTGGGCTCAAGCGTCCACAAAATGCGATGCAACACTTGTCCGGAACTTGATGAAGAGCATTCGATCCAAAGTTCGAAAATTCGTGAAGGAATAACTTAAATTTCATCCGGTCTTCATTATGTTCAAGTTTAACTTCGTACAATAAAGGATCAATTTTTTGTATGAATAAAATATCGGTTTTCAACATAATTTGAAAGAAAGTTTGTGGATTGCTTATTTTCGATACAATCCTTATACTGGATCTGTTTTGCATCATTTGAAAACTGGTTTATGTTTTGATCTATTCTTGGAGCAATTTGAAACAAGGAAAATACCGGCCAAGAAATAGGCGGTGCATGCTAAAAATAAACCCAACAGCGGGAGATAATTTCTCACCCGTGTTAGGCAGTATCAGGAGAGGGACAAATCGCTAGAACTAGAAAAAATCAATAGGTAGTATAAGAGCCCGATCGATGCATAGCCTTTTGTCAGTCAAGGGGATTTCCCCCTTTGCCTACCCTGCATGGGGTAGTATGGCAAAGGGTTATAGCCTGATCGGATACTACCCTTCAAATGCCCTCCGCTCGTTTTCAAACTTGTATCTTTCAATTTCAAAGCCTGCCGTCGCCCTATACGAAACTATCAATACACTTTCTCTTCATGTCTATTCGCATGGAGATGAGAAATTATCTATTTCTGCAAACTTCATCAAAGATCGTTACTTCCGCGCATGGGAGAATAGAGCGTTTCCAGATGAAATCAGCTAACATGAATACTAATTACTTGTACACTAACATGAATACTAATTATTTTTGTTTCGGGTTAGGTTTCCATAATAACGGGTGGCAATTAAAATTTTGGAATTTTTTCGAGGCCTCTATGCTCAACAACAAACGAGCTCAGAGAGAAATAAGAGTGTGTATGCGTTAGCTCTTTCTCTCCTCTTTCTGCTAGTATTTTCTGTTTTGTTTATGCTTGCTCAGTTTTGCTCATAATGCCGTCGAAACAAGAAGTATTTCGCGAGCGCGTTTTACAGTTCTACGAACTGCACAGAAATCTCGGCAAAACGTATATGGTACAACATTTTAAAAGCGAAAATGTTGTGACTTCGACTGTTTACCATATCCTAAGATCCCCAACAACTGCTCGCAAGCAAGGAAGTGGAATACCAGCCAAAATTATGGACGCAAAAGGACTTCGTTCTCTTTCTCGTGCCTTCAACAACAAGGATTCACTGAGCCAACGGGATGCCGCAAAAAAGTTCAACTGTTCTCACCAGTACATCTGCAAAACATTGAAAAGAGTCGGAATAAAGTGCCGAAAGAAGACACGAGCCCCGGAATATACTGATGCACAGATTTCAACGCTGAAATCCCAATGCCGTTGGTTGATTAAAAATTATTCCGGAAAAAGTTTTGTTTTGGACGACGAAAGCTACATCCCTCTTTCGAAGACGCAGATTCCCGGAAACGATCGATACTATTCAACGGATAGTTCTACTACACCTCCGAACATAAAATATAAGTTTAAACATAAATTTGAACAGAAAGTGATGCTGTACATTGCCATTTCCGAGAAAGGCATTTCTAAGCCATGGTTCAAGCCCTCTGGTTTGGCAATCAATCAAGATGTGTACCAGAACGAATGTTTGAAGAAAATTTTGATCCCGTTTCTACAAAAACATCATGCTGATGGACAATACGTGTTTTGGCCGGATAAAGCGTCATCGCATTACGCCATAAAAACACAATCGTTCATGAATACCCATTCGATCCCATTTGTACCCAAAAACCCCAACCCGACAAATCTGCCTCAGTGTCGCCCAATCGAAGATTTCTTCGAGGTTTTGAGTTCCTTGGTGTACAAAAATAACTGGAGAGTAACGAATTGCAAACAGTTGATTGGTAGAATCAAGATATGCATTCGCAAAGTTGACATGGAGGCCGTACAACGCTCCTGTTCCGACATCAAACGGATGCTTCGCCGAACATCCGATTACGGACCGTTTTCAAATGTTCACTAATTTTTTTTTCAACAATGGAAAATGTATCTCTTATTTGAAGAAATCAGATCTTCTTCAACTATGTTTGTCTTTTTTTGACAGCTTGAGAAAGAAATTCCAAAATTTTAGTTGCCACCCGTTATACTGTAAGTAAAAGCAGCAAATTTTGTCGTGTTACCTACAGTAAATATCAGTTGATGAAAATTCTGCTGTACATTATTGACAAACTCACCGCAAGATACTGTAAGTATCGACAGTATAGGTCGGCGGTACGAAGAGAACGAACATTGGTGGTTTGAGCGGGGTTTGTTTTGCGATCCATGCTGACGAGATTTCCCACGTTTCTCACAAAACGCATAAACTAATATGACGAGGACTGTACTCATCGCGATGACAGAACAAGGCAGAGCTTAACTGAAGGAGATTCAAGACCCTCAATCAGCAAAGATGCCCCGACTGCAGGAAAAATAATTGTGCTGCGATGATCTATCAGACAGGCTCTCGGGATGGCAGTGGCTCTGAAAGATGTATGCAAAACATTATTAATAAAAATACTGCTTAGCATTATTGAGAAACTTACCGCTAGATACTGTAAGTATCGACAGTATGGGTCTGTGGTACGAAAAGTACGAGCAGTACCTTTTGCATTTCAGATCTATGTTGCGAGTGAATGTCAAATCTAGACAGGTTCCACCGAGAGTGGTCGTTAGTGCGGGGTTTGTTTGCAGTTCCAAGGAGAGATACTGCTTCATGTAGTCGATAAATTCAATATTTTTCCCATTCATAACATCTATATTGAAATCACCGGTCACGACGATGGGCATACTCGATCTCTTATACAAAATTAGATTTCGCGCAATGAAGAACTTCTTCTGTTTAATGGTGGTGTCTGGTGAAATGTACAGTGACATTAAGAGAGTACGAATACCCATAATCTGGACCTCAACAGCACAAACGTCGCCGTACTCGTCCGCTAATCCTAGTTGTTCGTCGTAGTTTGCACTTAGCTTTTGGATCGAATGAAGAACCGCGGTAGGGGATGCTGAATTGTGCTGGTAAATGGCCACACCCGCTGCTCTCATACCGGGACGCTTCGATTGCGAAATGCACGTGTATCCCGCTAACTCGGTTGTGGTTCGGTCATCTTGCCACGTCTCACTGAACGCCAAAATATCTCCCATCGTTAGCACATGATCGGTGGCAATATCCAGTGCATGAGCACTCAGACTCTGGACATTGGCCGAAACCAATACAACGCCCCTGTCTTTGCTTGCAACGAATTCCACCAACTCGTCAGCAATAGTGTTCAGACGGTGATTCGACAAACGCTCCATTTCCGTTCGCAGCTCCCGCATTTTTGGCGAATCATTGCCCTTAGCATGATGGAACTTAAATTCGTCCTTGGCGTTAGTGAGGTAAAGGCCATCGAGAGACGATACTCTGGAGAGGCCAACATACACCAATTGCTGCTCCTGTCCTTTATCGTAGTGGTACACGATTTGCGGGAAGGTGCCACCCTGTGATTTGTGCACCGTAAGAGCACATCCGCTGACTACCGGGAATTGCATCCTTTTGCATTTCATGCATCCGAGGGTGATGTTTGCCGATCGCTTAACAATTGGTGTCCAATCTGGCTGTAAGATACCTGGTCTAGAGTATACCAATGGCCTGGATTTCACTCTTAACATGGCTCCAATCGCATCGTTCTCGAATTTTAACCACAGCCGAGCTATTTGCTGTTGAGAATCTTCGTCGTTGCGTTCTACGTACATAAGCTCACCGATTGCTCCGTTCACGATGCCATCTTCGACGTTGACGTTTGTTGTAACCATGTACGGCATTCCAGTGGTAAGACGCAACATGTAGGGCAAGCCCCCAGCTTCAACAACGCTCATTTTATAGAGCTTGTTTCTGGCACTTGCGAGCTGCTCGTCATTTCGGAACCCACTGAACACGTCCTCTGCCAAACAATCCACGCCATCGGTTTCCCGCAGTACTTCGCTGTTATACTGGTCTACGTCGAGGTTACGATGGAACAGCCGTATGGCATTGGGCACATTTTCCTTGCACCATTGCACCGTACGGAAACGACTTTCCAGCAGCTTCGTTTCTTCATCTGTAATATAAACTATATATTATTATATTCAGTATTGATAAGGCTGCGAGATTATTACCTGACAATTGTTCACCATTACCAATCCTTGTCAATACAGAGGAAAACTGTTCATCTATCTGCCTCATAACTCTGACAAGGGGATAGAACTGGAGTGATTGCCAAAGCACAGCGCCATGCATGGAATTTGCGGGTGGTTTGAAGACAAATCTGGCATTTACTGGTGGAAGCTGGCGAAAGTCTCCAACCAGTATCATGTCTATTCCACCGAATGCATCATCGTATTCCCCTCTGATGTCTTGCAACCTTGCGTGAACCGAATCCAGCACATTGGCACTGATCATGCTCACCTCAT
Source organism: Aedes japonicus (assembly GCA_034211315.2). NCBI lineage: Eukaryota > Metazoa > Arthropoda > Insecta > Diptera > Culicidae > Aedes > Aedes japonicus. The sequence continues at coordinate 45,845 of JASCZW010007319.1, forward strand.
CGACGATTATTGCCTGAACGTGCGCAAATGCATTCCGATACAGCTGGAGAACGTCGAAGCTCATTTTCGGGTTAACTCTGCGTGACATGGTCAAACGGAATGCAGAATGAACCGTTGTTCCACCAATGGAGACAGCTGCCTTTCCAGTCGAAGCGCAAGCAACATATGCGTTGTTTTGGGCATTGTGTGCCTGACTAAATCGGTTGTAGGTCTCCATCAAGACGCGCAACGTGAATGTCTTTCCGCTACCAGCTGGACCAGTGAAGAATATTTGCAGCGGTTTTCGGGAATCGTCGAAACTGTGAATCGTGTAGATCACATGGAGAATCAACGATCGCTGTTCAGGGTTAGTGGCTCGTACTAACTCACAGTAAGCTTGCTTGCTTACCACATTAGCGCGTTGCTTAACTACCGACGTCAGCGCATGAATCGGCAAATTCCGAATATCGTCGTCATTGGGCTCCATGGTGATCACTCGAACACATTCGTCGTGCATTTCGACAGCCGTATCCTTTTCTTGGTCTGCATTTGTACCAAAAATGCGCAGATACTCATCGACTGTTTGCTCGAGGTTGAATTCGCAATCGTATTCTTTCCGCTTCTGCAGAAGTACGCTTTCATACTGATCGTACAACTGCAGGAACTTCTGGCAATCAAGTATGTCGCACATCTCGCTACGAAACGGAAGAAATAGCAGCACCATCTCGCGCTTGTAGTCGATGAGCTCGTACATTGAGTACGACCGCCAACGCAAAACGTGCGCAGTGTTACGACGACTGTACGTGTTCGACGTTTTCTGTACTTTCGCGTAACACGCTGCAAAATCTGCAAGGCATACATCCTCTAGCCCATCGCGTGCTTCGTACTTCTGGATTATATTGGATGTCCAGATATCGGTGGAATCATCCGAAACACCTTCTGCATCCATCTGCTGCACACGCTTTCTCGTCTTCGTTCTCTCGTGTGGCCACAAAGTGGGAATGAACTCGACCTTTCTGCTGGCTTCAGACATTGGCTGGCGAAGAAGGTACCAGGCAGCCTCCTGAGCAGACATTTCTACTGAATTGAGCATCTTGATGCTCACTTTCTTCAGCAGTGACTGGTAGTCCTGATCCGGGAACTCTTCCTGCAGCTTCACGAGATCGCGATGTAGACTGCTAATGCCCCGATTAGTTTTGTTAACGTACTCGACGACGTACGCTGCACAAGAAAACTCCTCGAGGATGAACTGCAGATCCATATTCGAACGGAGAACATTAGCAATCCACGGATTGAACGTGTTAGTCCACAATTCCGTCATTGACCGTTTGACCAGAACGGTAGGTCGGCTTATGGATGCACGAACGATATCGAGGTAGTAGTCGTATGTGCAGCAGCAGTTCTCGAGAAATTGATCCAGCGTATCGAAAACTTTGTTTTCCAAAGCAGCGTGAATCTCTGTGGCGCGTTTCTTCAGCTGACCGCGTCGACCGTCATCAGCCGGGAGTGGCAACAAAACTCTTGTCTGATCCATGGGCCAGTAAGGGATGTTGAAACGGCAACTTTGCTCACCTTGTTTATAGCACGTGAAAGTGTGCTTGTGTACCTGATTTCCATAGCTGTCTGGCAGGGCAACTGCTGAAACTGAACAGAGGCTGTTGATCAGATCAACTGTTGCGGGCATGTCTTCGGAAACGGCCTCTTTCGGGTCCATATCCAGCCAAAGCAGTATATGCGCGTGAGGACTTCCGCGATGTTGGAACTCTATACGCTTAAAGTATTCCTTCACGCGGAACTGCCCGAACGGGCTGAATCTGGATGACTGTAGTAGCTGCATAATAACGTCAACAAGCTTTTTGAAGTACACGCAGCAAGTCACCGGATCTTCGTTCACCAATGTTGCTCGCTGTAGTGCCGATAGCTGTTGCGTGAGCTCCTCATCACCTGTGATGTTTTCGCCTGACAGTTTCTGCAATGTCTGCAAAAGATGAGGCCATTTGGTTTCACTTGCGCTCAAAGTTAGGAACATCGTCGGTTTTCCTAGTTGCCGGATCATCGCAAACAAATCTCGCTTACGCTGCTGCCAGTACTGCACCGAATTTGGGATTGACTTCAAGAACGATAAGTTCCGATCGATACACTCCTCCAGGAATTTCCTGTCGCTCAGCATTCCGCGAGTGATGTTTGCTGTCGCTATGCACTTGAAGGTACACTGTAGTCCCTCGGAAACACGTAGCCGAAGTATTTTCATTGCAACGTACAGAACATGTTTTGGCTTGGCAGCCCGTCGATCACGCCGCCGCAGTTCACTGGTAGCCATCATGAATGGAGTCACTCGCACATCTGGGTTGAATGTTCTAGGGTGCCCTAAATAAATGTCTGGGAATGAAAGTTCCTCAGCGTGTTCGTCATAAATGATCGACAATGGCACTCTGCTTTGTCCCGGCGCTATTTCCAGACATTTATCCTCATTCCACATGAGAGTTTGCTGCTGACCTATCAGCAGTTCAACATCGTTATCTCCTTCAATCATCTCGATGCAATCAGTATTGTCGACAGCTGGCTGGTCAGAGTCGATTGATCGCAGATGATTTTCGTTGAAGATGATACCGTATCGGCGATACAGAGGGGTTTCTTGTAGGAACTTCAACCAGGCCTTCACTGTTTCCTTCTTCACAAATCCAGACAGGTAACTGGACTTGTGGATGATGTGCTTTTTGATGGACACATTGAAGGCTCTGTCGTCGTCCAGCTGTCGTGGCAGTTCCTTTACCATCTTGTCGACATCAACGGGCACATTTATCACCTGACCGATGATACCGTAGCTGCCTACAATATTAACGTTTTATTGTAGTTGTGAATTTATTACAATATAGTTGAAACAAAAATATTTACCTGCAGCGAAACGCAACCGCCGAATTTGCATAAACGGCAACCGTGGAGAAATCAATCTTTCCGTTATCGGATCCAGTGGTGGAAGAGCTGGACTCGATGGAAAAGGCGGATAACTAAAACCATTCGTCACGGCTAGCGCAGGTACCTTTCCTTTTTTCATGCTTGAGCGACAAGTTGCGCATACAGCCAAGCCTTCAACGGATATGCCTGTATTGGCCAACACCTCGGCTTCAACGGTAGTGACCGGTTTAAGGTCATTCATGAACCACAACCTATCACAAACGCCGCACGGAAAACCAAAACGATTATTCACAAACCGTTTGATGAACTCCTTTGACGCTCCCTCTAAGTTCGGTTCGAATAACCCTGCAAAGTTTGATGTTTGTTGCGATTTTGGCATTTTTATGAATAATTGAGTCACTTACCCTGGCTTGAATGCTCAGAAGACGGTATGTCATACTGTGCCTGAATGGCCTGCATCTCGGAATTCTCACCATCGCCGGAACCATCAACAATGTTTTGCATCGTTTGGGGGATTTCAGTAACGACAGGCAGCGGAGGAAATTCTATAATACGCACATTCAAACATATATTTCGACTGATACCTTGTCTCCTTTTCAACATTCACCATTTAAATGTCATACCATTCGGATCATTTGTATACAATCTGAGTTGTAGTATGCCTTTGCATAGCAATTCTGGATTTCAAGGGTAATAATAAACATTGAAATACTCTAGAATTCAAATTACGATAAAATTCTTTATCAGAAAATATCCGACAAGTTTAGTGATTGTTATGAAAACACTATAATCAATTGCAACATTTTCAGATGTGTAAGCGTCTCTAAAAATGTTCAAAGTTCAGGAAGTTTTATCAAACAGAAAATAACAAAAATTATCTTGCAGTTGTTGTAAGGTTATATACAAGTATATAGGGTACATGTCCTCTGACTCAGTCGATTATGTAGCGCACGATTACAGTTTTAACTATAACTCATACAATAATTTAGCTAGTAACGATATTCAACTAGTTATACCTTTGCTAAGACATGCTTAATAAGGCGTTTGCTGTACTGGACCATGAAAAGTCACCAACTAACATTATTGAGTCGAAAACTTTCGAAGGATATCATTAAAGATACTTGTTCGAACGAATTTCAGTAAAGTTTGTTTATTTCATCGCTCCGGGCATTTATTTATATTATCGCTTCGGGCATTCGGCTATATTCGATATACTATACGGAATATAAAGCTACTTTATAACATCTCAATGAATTTCTCATGTGATCAATCGGCCATTCCATTTCAAAACATAAAAATTCCCACTATATTCATTTGGTTATATAGGTATTGGTATGAATAAGCCCTTCGAAAAATACACAACCGCTCACTCTTACTCTTCCATTGAAAACTTTTATAATCTACATTTTACTATGTGATGAATACATTAGGCCATAGTTGGGAATATAAGGTTAAATGCGTACCTAAAATATGGTCTATGGTTTTCTTCTGAAATTATTATTCATGTTTTTATGTGAATATCAGGTAAATTAGGGAATCCATTATGGCTTAAACGTTAAGGAAATTGAAATATATATAAATATATTAGATCTCGCAGAAGAAAGAGAGTGAGTTTTATAAAATATCATTATTCTGTGCAATGGGTATGGGAGAAAAGGTTGGTTAATATATGATAAATTCTTATAAATATAAAATAAACACCTGAGAAAATAATCACGCATTAAAACATGTTCAGCGCTTTAGTTGTATCGATATCATTTGAAGGTTCATATGATGTATAAGCACGCGGCGCATGTCATCACCAGAATACAATTAATACTATGTTAAAATTTATTAAGACAGGGAGCGATAACATAGAGAGATATTCAATTGCTATGATGACATGCTCTTTGTTAAATTGATTTAAGGTGAATCGCTGCTCCATGTATTTTTTCCTATCTTTTATCTCGCTCTCCCAAACTCACCTTGCTATTTCAAATTGATAAATCTCGATTGTTAGTGAATGAACATCGAATCGAACTCTATCAAAATGCTCACAGCAAGTAAGCATACAAACTGATGTGATTAAATTTTCAATATCTAGTACCGACTCTGATTTATATCAATTTTAAATGTTGAGGTAATGACTGTCATCAAGAATGATTCAGCATGAGCCCTTAAATTTAATAAATATCAATTTCCTACCTCGAGTTGAAGGACCTTCTCCAGCGTCCCAACTAGTTGTTGGCAACGCATTACCTCTTGCTGCTTTCAATTTCGCCCGATAACTACGAGCTCGCTCGGCATCGGTACATGGTCGTTTCGGAGGATTTCCCGTATGTTCGCTCTTTATGCGCTTCCTGAATCTGCGCAAGCGTTCTGGATCAAATCGGTTTGGCATTCTCACTTTCACTGTTTCTCAAAAAGTTTTCTTCCTAGAGGTAGGACTCTATCCAACGCGAATCGTTAACACAACAGAACAACTGTTTATAACACTACTAATTGGAATTTACAGAGAATGTTGATTCGGAATATTATGTTCGACATCAAAAATGGTGTCCGTGATAGGGAATTTGTGTGGTTTAAGTTATGCGACGAAGGGAAAACAAGTTTTGCTAATACCACTGGCTGCCAATCGACAATTTGAAACGAAAATCCCAATCAAACAAACTCTCAAGCTGAGAATTTTAAATTGACAGTAGCAAAGATGGATTTGTATCTGGTAGCATTTATTGATTCATCGCGGGTTGCGCCAACCAGCCAAAATTTTCCCGACAGTTCGCCCTCCATGCAGGCGTTTTTGCAGTTGCGAATTGGCACCATATTAGGCGCACAAACCAAACGAAATAACATAAATAATTCTTTTTAAAACAACTCTTTTGATTTAATTGGTTGTCCTCAAAAGGACAGATTATCAATTAATGGATAGCGCCAACCAGCTGGGTAAAATTTTTACCGACGGCACCGAACTTAATTCAAGATTAGTTCATTCTTGAATAATCAACTCTTTTATTTGAATTAATTGTCCTCAAAAGGACAGATTATTTCCACCTACTGCTGACTGCTACTCGCCCCCAAGGACGCTTTCCCCCAAACAGCAGCGTTTTCGAAGTCGCGGCGAAACAATCGCCACGATGAGGTAAGATGGCGGCTTGCACAAAACCGACGCGATTGTGCGCCCTCATAATCCGCCATTTTACCTCATCGCGATGATCGCTGTTTGAGAGAGCCTTGCTACTTTCCATCACCAGCTGCTACGTGACCACCAGCTGCCTCTGCACCAGCTCCGCTGCCGTACAAATGAAGGCTCCACCAAACTGCAGCAATTTTTTGCCACCGCGGCAGCGAAATCGCGGTGGAAAAATCGCCGCTGTGAGATTACATGGCGGCTTATGGGAGCGCACAAACCAACGCGATGCGTATTTTAATCGCGTTGGTTTGTGCGCTCTCATAAGCCGCCATGTAATCTCACAGCGGCGATTTTTCCACTTCATTTGTACGGCCTTCACATTTGTGAGCCTTCATTTGTACGGCAGCGGAGCTGGTGCATAGGCAGCTGGTGGTGGTAAGTAGCAAGCCTCTCCCAAACAGAGATCGTCGCGATGAGGCAAAATGGCGGATTAAGAGGGCGCACAATCGCGTCGATTTTGTGCAAACCGCCATCATGGCGATAGTTTCGCCGCGACTTCGAGAACGCTGCGGTTTGGTGGAGCCTTGAAGCAGCTCCCTGCGACCAGCTCCCTGCGACCAGCTCTCTGCGACCAGCTCTCTGCGACCAGCTCCCTGCAACTAGCTCACTGCGACCAGCTACCAGCGCTCCCTCCGCACAGCTTCAATGCTGCCAAACGACTGAGGCAAAAAATTTCCTAAGTGTGCCTTTTATGCCGTTCTCAGCTGCGTGCATGGAAAGTCGAATGACATGATTGGTTAAAGTCCCTCTCTAACACAAAGAAGAAGAAGATGATGCAAGACGTTCCTTGCTTCGATTTGAAATCTGTGATAGGAAATTTGGTAAATTTACTCTGCAAAATGACATTATAAGACATCACCTTATATTTGCGTTATTTTCAATAGTTTACTATTGATTGAGAAAAATGTTTGACAATTGAATTGGAGCGCGGTAAAATTTCCGACCGATTGATGAAGAAATCATGTAAATCTATCGTGGATTATTTGAGTTATTCGCGTACAAAACGTACGGTTTTTCGTGACGGTCGCAAAATTTTAGATTTTCATTTGCCACCCTACCCTTGCCGTAAGACGTAGTCTACGTCAAAAGCTCTCCAAATCATGTTAGCAAGAAAAAAGCTCTCCATAGCAGTAGTAAGCAGGAAAAAAAGCTCTCCACAGCAGCAGAATGAGAAGTTAGCAGGAAAAAAGCTCTCCACAGAAGACTTCTGTGGATCACACTTAGTGTGAATGAATAAAAAAACTACCTATTAGCACGTGTTAGAACAGTGTGAATGCGAGAGGAGTGGCTATCGGTGAATTAGTTTTTTTTCCTGCATTGTGATGCTGTGCAGTATTTTTTTCCTGCTGAGTATTTAAAAAAGTTGAAATCATATCGGCATATCTGATACACTGATAGATATTGATCAGCAATTCGATTCCATGGAAGATATTGAGTCAAATATGATAGTAATCAAAATACGTGAAACAGAAGGCTCAACTGAAAACTAGTGAAGAAGTATATTCATTTAAATCAAAATAAGGATCATATAACTAACCCCGGTCGGTTCTCTCTGCCATACAAAAGTTATATTGCATATTACCACATAGAGAGATAAAGCTGAATTGCTGATTGTTAAAGTCAATCTGCAGCTAAAATAGGTTAGTTAGACCCAACATGACAAAAATGGTATTGAGTCCTGGAAAATATCAACTTCTTATTGCAGAAAAAAGCTGTAAATTAGTTTAGTGAAAATACAATTCGACATGGAGTTTTCATAAAGACCAACGTCACAAACGTAAACAATGGCTTCTTCTGCAAATTTTTCGAGAATGCTATCTTATTCACAGTGAATTACCACAATGATTGTACAGAAGGGAGTTCCCTTTGCAATAGAAGTGGTAGTTTACTTGAGCGAGTTTGCATTTGCAAGGAATTTGCGGAAGAAGCCATTGTTTACGTTTGCGACATTGGTCTTATGAAAACTGTATGTCGAATTTTCTCATGATGTACGTCTTTTTCTATACATAAGAATATACGCACATCCGACTTTAGATAGCATTCCAACGTTCAACCGCCTACGATAAATTAACGCCAGAGGGTCAGGGAGGTCGACGAATTTGTATGCTACGATGTTGAACATGCGGTGCCTTCAATTAAAAATACAAAAACCAGCTCAAGGACTTCATTTACTATACCTTGCCAGTTAATGGTTATTTTACTATCCACCTTTATTTTAAATTGCAAAAATTTTAAAATTTGAAGACATAAACTCATCTAACCTAGTTCCATCAAGAAAAATAAATCAGGCTCAATCAAGAAATCAACCTTCCAGAACAAAGCTACATCTAGAGGTCCTGAGTTATCGCAATTTTCACACTATTGCACATGATCATGCATATTTCATTGGAATTGGGTTTAACTTGTGAAACACATGAATTGTTTTTTTTAAGTAATGTGTGTTTTCAACTATGAAGAAATTATGCTTTATAGTTTTAACAGCTGTTTTCAAAATGTATTTCATCCATATGGGACTGATATGCAGCTATAGGCAGTATAGGACATTTTTTTCGGTTATCAAGGAGGGTTAAGCAATGTTGAATCCAAGTCAAAATACATTATTCTTATTCGTCGGAACTTATCGATCACCTTACTTTTTATTGGCACCATAGTCGAAATGTTACGAAGAGGGTTCGGTGAATCAAGATATGGGAGCAGTAATATTTTCGGCCGGCGTCACGCAAACTCGTTCCGTCCTTGTTGTCGAACACCTTTTTAAACGCTTTCTTCTTTTTCGTCATTATCTTCGCCGGACGGCCGCTACCGGCTTTCCGCTCAGGGATGCTAGGATCCGGTAAACTGTACGCACGGGCACGTTTTCCCCTCGAAAGTGGTCTACCGTAAACTTTTTTCCACGATAACCACGCGTTTTGTAACACCGTACAACACGCTCGCGGAATGCTTGCTGCTCCGACGCCATCTTCGATCGAACTGACAGCACCCGAGTGTAAAATACCTGCCACTCATTTCTAGGGAGTTCAAAGAGCAATTCTCTTGGATAGAAAAAAAATACGCCCTTCACTTTTATTACAGAAAGGCATTGAAATCATTCTCATTTTTATTGAACACCCGTTAGTGTTTGATTTTACAGTTCAATCTTTGTCATTACATCATCATAACTCACAATATTATTATATTTGATATTATTGTTTGATTGATTTTACTTCATAGATGATTTAAGCATTACTTATTGGTTTTTTTAAACGTGCTTAAGCGCGAATCACAGAACTCTGCACTTTAACACTTTACAACATTTCTTGCATTTCAGGATCTACCGAATTGAGATCATATATAATAGATACGAATGATTGTAGTATTTTTCATTTATATAAATATAAACACTATCATATAAATAGTTCAAGGGAATGGTAGGGTAATCTTGGTACTGACTGCTTAGAATTATCCCAAATTTTAATATTCCGCCCACTACACCACAAAATATGGCAAATAGTTGAACGAATTGGATATAAAGAAAGCATTGCGTAAGTAGTTACTAATACTATGGTGTGCCACCAATTGACGGGCGGCACAACATGTTCTATCTCTTTAGCAGGATATCCACAGAAAAGGGGACATGCCGCCGATCAGAAAAACGTACTCTAGTGAAAATATTACCTACACACGCAGAAAAGGAAATCACCAACTAAGACACAAATCAACATCCGAGAAAGAACAGATATAACGACCTTTTCTAGTTTTTTGTCATTTTATTTATTTTTATTTATACTTCTTTTCAGCAAAAACGTTAGGGTATGATGAAGTGTTGGGTTTGGATGCTTAAGGCGTAATTTTTTAAGTAATAGTAAAGTCAGGCATAAAGAAATTATGTACCAGAAACCGGACGAACACCTGCGCCTACCCACTGGAGGACCTGGAGACGCCCACCCATGTGAGGCTAGAGTATCACACGAGCTGACGAGTGCAACGGGAAAGTCCATAGGTGTATAGACCTGGGGGTGAGTCCCTGGATACGAAATCTTAGCATGAAGGCACGGCCTGTACACTGAACAATTACAATTACATATCTTGACTACGATACTTACAGCTTCAGGTATCTATTATTGATCGACTGCTCGCTGGTGTGGTCAAATTTGAAATGATGCCCGTTTTGCACTTCGGACCACTTCGGAATCGTCGGGACACATCTGGGACTCTATATGTGACAGACGTTCTATAGCATGTAGATATTCTAGCATGTATACATCCTCGAATGGCTTGCGCAATCGTGTTCTGTGAGGATGCCATATCGCCATACAAATTACGGAATGGATAGTGCATATCGGTGGAATGCATCGGGTGTTCAGTAGAGTATCAACAAGAATGGATTACCATCTACCACGGCAGACATTACGCAGATACTTCTTGTCTCATTTATCCATGCATTAGACTGATATCGGAAATAGTGTGCTATGTAGTATAGTAGGGAACGTCCATTATTTATGTCACGCCAAAAGTGACTTTTTATAACCCCCCCTGTAACGTTTTTTGTATGGAGCTTCAATTTTTTTTGTATGGACCGTCACGTTTTCCCAAATGCCCCCTCCCCCCTTACTGCGTGACATAATTAATGGACCTTCCTTTATGAGCTTGATCGTGATAAATGAGAAGAAAATCGACGATTCCTTCAATTGATTGATGATGGTCGATATTAAACGGGTCATTGAACTGGATTGAAAACAAAATTCCTTCAGAAACTCCAAGTTCAGATTTCATTAAAATAAAACGAATCCTACTACACTAGGATCAATTTTCATCAAAACAGCTTTTATTACAACAAACGAAGAAGTTTTACACCTACAGTTGGGTCATTTTTCATCGTAGTGCTTCACAATCTAAATTGGATTATTTGTACGACAGCCTTTTCCCTGCTGGCTTAGCATGCAGCTGCGTAAAAAAACTTTTTCCTGCTGAGATTACTTCATGCATACTGTTGAAATAAAGATTACACAAAGATGGACAGAATTTATTATAAAGTTAAGATCCGACGATGTTTAGGTTGGGAAGAATGTTTAATTTTCAAGTAATTACATTTATTCAATAAGCCTGTTGAACATATGGTGCCGCATTCCGTTAGATGTAGACACCCAGAGAAGATGAGAACCACGAAAGAAATAAAGTACAATATTAGCTTAAGACTTGTGAAATTTCTCAAAACATTAAGAAACTACCGATTAAATTGACTTAATGCCAGCTGTATATAACACAATACATAATTGACCCACATACGCTTGTCAAGTAGTGTGAAAACTCCAGGATAAAACCTCTGATTGCGGACAAACAGATATTACGCTTATAAGTTAATATTCGAACACTCTTTATTTATTCAAATATTCAATGGGTTTAAAGGAATTGAACGATGCCAGTTTATTGCATAGTTTATGAAACGCATCGCTGCAGCAGGAAAAAAAATGCCTAGCAGCAGGAAAAAAGCTCTCCACAGCAGCAGAATGAGAAGTACTTATTGACAAAGTACAGTGGCCACAATGGCCGAATATTTCCAGAATCACCAATGGTATGGTTTCAAAAAAATCATGAAGTTTAAGGTGTCGCAAGCCATGTTCTGGTACCGTTAATAATCTGTACACTTTCCCGGTGGAACCCGGTTATCGAAGGGCTTCCAGGAGTGGCCACATTGGCGAATAATTCCAGAATGACCACCATAGGTCTTGTTTTTTCAAAATCATGAAGTTTGAGGTGTCGCAATCCATCCGGTACCGGGTTGATCCTGGTAAGTGTTTCGGAAAGGGTACTTACCCCACGGTTCCCCTGAATATATCCGGAACTACGTCAAATTCCGGAATGTTCGATACTATATCAAAAATCAGGACAAATTTCTGATCGTTTGCAAAAGATTGCATCCAATTTGGTTAAGATTTCGCAGAAAGACAGGCAAATGAAAATCCAGATTTTTGCTAAAAGAGAGGTTAGGCATGTAGGTGTAAAAAATAATCCGATAGTGCTTATGGTCGCATGCCAGTATTTTATGAAAATAGTAGTTGAAGTTCTGAAGTGCAATTTATATGGTCAGGCTGAAATGCTCAAAAACAAACTGAGCCTTTAATTGAGTTCCATGCTTAAGATAGATGGTTTTGAAATGCAAAGATGATTCCAAATCGTCCTGACATTACTAATTAAATGAGAAAGGAAAATATACAATATGATTACAAGGTACATGATCTTCAGTTGCACCCCCTCACTTCGCTATTGTCAGATTGACAACATTGCCTAGGCTACGCCAACCAGCATCTCCATGTTTCAGCTGGCAGTCTTTTGTGATCATATGACTCGTGGAGGCGTGAGGTAGGAACTTGTGAGGACCGTAAGTCGGTCGCAACCTCCCTACAGGTTGTCAACTCACCATTTGTAGCCCAAAGGTCGGCTCTGAAAAAGGTTGTTACACAATATAATCAGACAGAACTTACTACACGGGGTAGACTATCGTCGAGTGCTGGTACTCTACCAGATCATCCTTTAAAAGTTGCCAACATGCTCCTAGTGACATTCACCTACTATGATTCAGCTACGCAATCACTCAGGAACGGAATGAAACTTCTCCTATGGAATCGCTAGGCAGGCCAGACGCAAGAATGTTTTATCATTTATCTAATAATAGGCCGACGAACTTAAGAGCATTTTTACATCATCCGAATAAAAAGAATGAAGGCTCTGAAAAAGGTTATTACATAATATAAACAGGCAGAACTTAATACACAGGGTAGACTATCGTCGAGTGCTGGTACTCTACCAGATCATCCTTTAAAAGTTGCCAACATGCTCCTAGTGACATTCACCTACTATGATTCAGCTACGCAATCACTCAGGAACGGAATGAAACTTCTCCTATGGAATCGCTAGGCAGGCCAGACGCAAGAATGTTTTATCATTTATCTAATAATAGGCCGACGAACTTAAGAGCATTTTTACATCATCCGAATAAAAAGAATGAAGGCTCTGAAAAAGGTTATTATATTATATAATATAAACAGGCAGAACTTAATACACAGGCTAGACTATCGTCGGGTGCTGGTACTCTACCAGATCATCCTTTAAAAGTTGCCAACATGCTCCTAGTGACATTTACCTACTATGATTCAGCTACGCAATCACTCAGGAACGGAATGGAACTACTCCTAAGGAATCGCTAGGCAGGCCAGACGCAAGAATGTTTTATCATTTATCTAATAATAGACCGACGAACTTAAGAGCATTTTTACGCCATCCCAATAAAAAGAGAATGAAGGCTTTGAAAATGGATGTTACAAAATTCAAACAGACAGAGCTAAAGAGTAAAGATGGATTCTAGGTTGAGCCACTTTCGTATTTTTTTAACATCTCTATATTTCATAAGAGTTCTCCCTTAGATCAGCTAGTAAAGGTACAACAAACCATCACCATGTTGGCGATGGTTGGGTTCGGCTCCCGGCCGGGTCGAGGAATTATTCGCGAAGAGGATGGGCATAGGATATGGTTATACTTTCCATACAATCATAGTAATGCAAAAATGGTACCGGACATCGGAAATTCTCTGTTAATAACTGTGGAATTGCTTTCATAACACTAATGCCCCTTCCAGACTATAGTCCATATTACGTGATATAGAGTATCTTGATATCATATGTCGTACATAGTAGTTCCAGAGAAAGGTTATATAAAGTAATAAAAGTTGTATTGTGAACGGGGTTTAAGTAGTGATTAAGCAATAATTTAATGGTGAAAGCAATAAGCTTGAGATGCTAGGAAAGTAGATATTTCATGAGGCAAATTAAAGAAATATACACTTATTTCTGTGACAAAACTCCAGATCGTAGTTATTCACAACATTTCATTTTGGTGGATGCCAATCGTATAATTCTGTTTTACGTATTTTGATTCATAATTTGTTACTTGTATGAAATGGTTAATTCACATTACATCGAGCATAAAAAAACGTGCTAATGGTGGAAACAGTGTAAAAATGATCCCTGCTAATACCGAGCGCCGAGTAAACAACCGTGCTTACTTCGAAATCCGTGAAAAACAAGACTGCCATAAGCGCTTTGCAATGGAAAACGCTTCGTGAATATTTTGTGAACAGAATGGATATCCAAACAAGGTTGAAGAAGCAAGGCAGGGCGCCAGGGCCACAACACAAAATAGGACCCGGCTGAATGCGTAGGGGGGGTAGCAGTATATGTGTGTACGCACATATATATATACATGTATATAGATATTTATATATATATATATATATATATATATATATATATATATATATATATATATATATATATATATATATATATATATATATATATATATATATATATATATATATATATATATATATATATATATATATATATATATATATATATATATATATATATATATATATATATACACGCAAAAAAATACGTAGTTATTCCAATTCAAACTAGGAATCAATTCAACTAAAATTTTGGTTTAAATATGGACCAATAAAACTGACGAACTAATTCAACAAAACCTTTGAGTTGAAATAAAACTTCATGCTTTATAGAATTGAACATCATGTTTTATTGCTCAAAACAAAATGTTTTCTTAAACCAACTAAACGCATTAGGTGAAATAATAAACACCGATGAACTAATACAACAAAACCATTGAATTGAAATAAAATCTCATGCTTTATAGAATTAAACTGAGGGTTTTGTTGTTTGAAACAAAATATTTTTTTTAAGCAACTAAGCGCATTTCTTGAATTAATAAACATTGATGAATTAATACAACAAAACCATTGAATTGAAATAATAATTCATGATTTATTGAAATAAATGAAGTGTTTATTTGTTCAAATTATTTATGTATTCTCACATTTTGGCAGGACATCGTCCCACTATGGTCAAGTAAAAATCTCCGCGGCACGAAGTTGACGAGACAAGACGCTGATTAGACATGTGGTTCTCTACGGCCATGATATAAGGACTATGCTCAGCGGCAGACCGCAGTCCGATTTTTCTCATGATTTGCTCCTTAAACGTAACGTCGATGTCGAATCGCCTGTGTTGTGCACTGTAGAGTCTGATTTTGGATCAACTGCAGTTATCTACAACGACAATAACTTCTTGAGAATCTTGATATATATATCAACAAATTATAATATATTATGTTTATACTTACATTAGAAAAACTACCGGAGGCAAAGACAGATGCAGCTACTTGTCAGCATTGTGAAACTTTTGTACAGTAACAATAAGCATGCTCGGCAGGCTGACAATATGTAAAAATAATTTATAAAAACAGTAAATTATCCGTTTAAGTTAAAAAATAAATGTGATTGTTATAAATCAAATATTATTTAAACGAATATAATACAGCGGTGATTACTTTAAATAATTCAACTGGTTTGATAAGAATGATAGTTTGAATTGATTTAGAACTTTTTCATGAATTGAAACAAATATAAACCTTGGTTTGTAAAGTAGCAAAGCATTTTGTTGGTTCAAAACAGAGTGATTTCTTAGCGTAAGAAAATAATTTGTTTAAACAATAAATTAAACATTTGCGTGAAACAATAAATGTGGTTGTTATAAATCAAATATTATTTAAATTAATATCACACAGCAGTGATTACTTTAAAAGAAAATATTGGATTGATTTGAATGGAATTTGGAATTGATTGGAACTTTTTTATGAATTGAAACAAACAGAAAGCTTGCTTTAATACCAACAAAATATTTTGTTGATTCAAAGCAGAGCGATTTCTTAGGGTGACAAAATACTTTGTTCAAGCAATTAATTAATCATTTGAGTTGAAAAATAAATGTGATTGTTCTGAATCACACAGCAGTGATTACTTTGAATAATTTTATTGGTTTAATTTGAATGAAATTTTGAATTGATTTTGAACTGTTTTATGAATTGAAACAAATAGAAACTTCGGTTTGACATACCAACAAAATATTTTGTTGATTCAAAGCAGAGTGATTTCTTTGCGTGTATATATATATTTTATATATATATAAATATGTATATATATATATATATATATATATATATATATATATATATATATATATATATATATATATATATATATATATATATATATATATATATATATATATATATATATATATATATATATATATATATATATATATATATATATATATATATATATATATATTTATATATACATAAACACGTACACGCATGCACACTCACGCACTTAAACACATATACACACATAAATATACATACACATTTACACACATTCTCCACACATACACACACACCACCTGCTCTGCCCCCACGCCTTTGCACACAAACACCCACTCATACACACAAAAAGACGCACAAACAAGCACCCACAAACACACACACACAAACTCACGCACACACGCACACACAGAAGCACCCACATGCACAGGCAGGCACATTGGGAAGGTCCATTAATAATGTCACGCAGTAAGGGGGGTTGGGATGACGTGACAATGCATACAAAAAAAAATTGAAGGTCCTTACAAAAAACGTTACACGGGGGGGGGGGGGAGTTATAAAAATTCAATTTTTGCGTGACAAAATAAATGAACGTTCCCATACACACACCAACACGTACACACAAAAACACGCACACACGTGCCCCCCCCCCCTCCCCCCTACACAGAGAGAGAGAGAGAGAGAGACTCACAAACACACGCACATACACACACATACACATATAAACACATGCAACACGTACACATACACACACAGAAACACACGTACACATTAACACACATTCAACACACAGACACAACCTGGACTGAACCCCCACACACAAAAACATACACATACACACATAACACACACAAGCACACACACACACACATACACACAGGTCCTGAGGCCCTCCCTTGCCTCTTGGACCTTGTTGGGCTATCCATTCCACTGTTCACAAAATCTAATAAGTATTTTACACAATAAAAAAGACTTAGCATGTTATCGCAGTCTTCTTTTACGCGGACTTAGCATGGTTTTTTTTATATGGACGCCAGCATGTACGGATTTTTTTTAACAAGGCTTTCCCAATTAGCATAGTTTTTTCTTTACACGGATTCCGAACTTAACGCGGTTTTATTACACGGTTCTTTGTAACGGTACGTATCGCCTTTGCAACAAAATCTTAGTGTATGTGATTATATTGTCATAGGCTTTAAGTATCTGCAAATATTCCATGCATTTTTAGACTGAACTGCTAATATTTGAAGAAAACAAGACAAAACATTATGGAAAGTCTTTGGCAAATATGAAAACCATTACAAGCTAATTTGAATATCGTATAATATTAACTTTTAAAGATCATTCCGTATCGAGCGCTGAGCCGGACAAGACGTGCCGTTTCTCACCAGAACACCCGTGCATAAGTGGTTTTTTTTCCCCGTGTGGTTTTTTTCAAGTGTTGAGCTGGTAGTGCTCGAAGGACGGAAGCTCGCCATTTAGACCGCTAATCGGATCTAATTGGTAGAGTGCAACCGAAGTCTAGTATAGTGCAACAGTGCATCTTTATTGAAAACAAATCATCGATCTCAATAAAGGTTCATCATAGCAGCAGGCAACTGTTCTACGTGCTGCTATCCGGTCGATCGGCGAAGGTTGTTCACCGGCTAAATATAATTGAATAGCTCAGTGCAAAGGGAACAGCTATTGTTGTGTTGTTTTGCTTGGCAGCAGCGTGCGTGTTTGTCTCTCCCCGTAGAGGGAGAAACGATAAAATTGAATAGGGTGGTAGGCCCGATTATTGCCACTAGTTATAAGTTTTTTTTCGCATAATTTATTTTTTTTTTTTTATGCTGCATGGTGTTTGCAACACGTTTTTTTGTTAGCATTTAATTAAATTGATTGGTGAAGGTATTTTTTTTTCTTTTTTTTTTTCTTTTTTCTTGCTTTTGATTGTTTTTTTTTTGTGTGATTGTGTTTTTTCTTGTGCATAACTATGACCTCTTCTGAGGTCAAAGTTACACGCATAAAGCACTACCATCCGTTCTCAATGGGACCTTGGGTTGTCTTTTTTCGGCCCAAAGATAAATCGTTGAAAACTCTCGACATTTCAAGAGAGTTGCTGCGTAAGTATCCTGGTGTCTCTATACATAAAGAGAGGGTTAATAGACTGCGTGTAGAAGCGCCGAACTACGAAATAGCTAATAAGATTGCTGACCACGAGGTATTCAATATCGAATACTGTGTGTATGTCCCTTCGCTAGATGTGGAGATCGATGGCGTTGTCTCCGATACGAGTCTGACGGTCGAGGACCTGAAACGAGCTTCTGGCTGTTTCAAGAACTCTAAAGTCGCTCGTGAACTTGTAACTATTCTGGATGTAAAACAACTACATTCAGCATCGTTGCAAGACGAAAAAAAGGTCTATCAACTTTCAGACTCGTTTCGGGTGTCCTTCGCCGGTTCTGTTCTCCCAAATTATGTTAAATTGGATGGAGCTTTTTTCCCGGTGCGCCTGTATAGACCAAGGGTATATAATTGACAACTGCAAAGACTGGGACATTCTGCCAGTCATTGCGGAAACAAATTCCGTTGTGGCAAGTGTGGTGAAAACCACACTGAGGATTCTTGCACACAAGCTGTGCAGAAATGTGTTTATTGTGGTGAGAATCCTCACTCTTTGCAGCAGTGCCCACGGTACAAATGGCAATCTGATAAAGTGCAGCGTTCCATTACTGGACGCTCCAGGCAGACATATGCAGAAATGCTTAAGTCTGCAACAGCCGCTCAAGACGAAAACCAATTTTCGATTTTGTCAGCTGAAGAATCGGACTCTGACGTATCTGATGAAGGTGACTCTTCGGTGGTACACGCACCCGGATCCTCGAAAAGGAAACGTTCTTCTCCGAAAGTGCGCCGCAAGGTAACCAAAGTCACCTCCAAAAGATTGCAAAATTTCCAGGCAAATGGGGAACAAATTGTAAAACCGAGGGTTCCTATTGCACCAACTCCTGGATGCAGTAAGGACTTTCCGCCATTGCCTAAAACGAATAATAACAATAAAAATGCTACTCCTCAATCTTTTCAAAAGGAATCCAAGTCCGATAGAGGATTAGTAGCTTTTTCGGACATTGTGGCATTCATTTTAGACATGTTCAATATTCAAGACCCTCTTAGAAGCTTAGTTTCTGCCTTGCTTCCGACATTGGAATCATACCTTAAGCAATTGACTGTTTCTTGGCCCCTCATTGCATCGATCATATCTTTCGATGGATAATTCATCGAATCAGGTCGGAGATATGATCACTGTACTACAATGGAACTGCCGTAGTCTGGTGCCTAAACTAGACTCGTTCAAATTTTTAGTTCGCAATTCCGATTGTGATGTATTTGCTCTTTGTGAAACATGGGTTTCTTCAGACAATGAACTCAACTTCCACGATTTTAACATTATACGCCTGGATAGAGACGATTCTTATGGAGGAGTGCTTTTAGGGATCAAAAAGTGCTACCCTTTCTATAAAATTTCCCTACCAGCTCTTTCAGGCGTCGAAATCGTCGCTTGTCAAGTAACTGCAAAAAATAAAGATCTTTGCATAGCTTCAGTTTACGTTCCTCCTCGAACTTCTATTAGCCGCAGTCAACTCTGGAATTTAGTTTCTATTTTACCGTCCCCTGTATTGATTTTGGGTGACATGAATTCCCATGGTACTGGGTGGGGGGACCTATATGATGACAATAGGGCGGCTATCTTTTACGATTTATGTGACGATTTCAACTTGTCAATTTTGAACACTGGTGAAGCGACACGCATACCTAAACCTCCTGCTCAAGAAAGCAGACTCGACCTATCTTTCTGTTCAAGATCGCTTTCATTGGATTGCCTGTGGAAAGTTCTCAATGATCCCCATGGTAGCGATCACTTACCGATTATCATTTCAATTAAGTGTGGCCCTCAACCTTCAGAGCCATCTCGAGTTCCGTTCGACCTAACAAGGAACATCGATTGGCAAAAATATGCAACGGCGGTAACAATCGGTACTGTATCCGTCGATACACTTCCACCGTTAGAAGAATATCGATTCCTTGCCGATCTAATCTACAAAAGTTCATTGGAAGCACAAAAAAGAAAAGTTCCAAGTGCACCCTTCAAAAGGAGACCAGCCACACCTGGCTGGGACGATGAATGCACAAAATTGTATTCACAAAAATCTGACGCTTTCAAAGCTTTTCGTAGACACATGACTTCCACTTACTTCGAGGAATATTCAAAGCTGGAAACACAGCTCAAACAACTTCTCAAAGCAAAAAAACGCGGTTATTGGCGAAATTTTGTCGAGGGACTCTCACGAGAAACCTCAATGACCACCTTGTGGAGGGTGGCTCGCAACATGCGTAACCGCTCATCTACTAATGAGAGTAATGAATACTCCAACCGATGGATATTCGACTTCGCGAAAAAGGTCTGTCCGGATTCTGTTCCAGCAAAACATATTTTTCGAGAAACGTCGCCAAGTGGCGGCTCTCTGGACAGACCCTTCACAATGCTGGAATTCTCTATGGCTCTTCTTTCATCAAACAACTCCTCCCCCGGAAGCGATATGATAAAATTCAATCTTCTGAAAAATCTCCCAGATATCGCAAAAAAAACGCTTGCTAGACCTATTTAATTCCTTACTTCGAAACAACATCGTACCGCCTGAGTGGAGACAGGTCAAAGTGATAGCCATTCAAAAGCCTGGCAAACCAGCGTCTAATCATAACTCATACCGTCCGATTGCTATGCTTTCGTGCATTGGGAAATTGTTGGAGAAAATGATCCTTCGAAGGCTCGATCACTGGGACGAATCGAATAACTTGCTATCAAATACACAGTTTGGGTTCCGTAAGAGCAAAGGAACAAATGATTGTCTAGCGCTGCTTTCTTCAGATATTCAACTGGCTTTTGCGCACAAGGAGCAACTGGCTTCAGTATTCCTGGACATTAAGGGGGCTTTTGATTCAGTTTCCATTGAAATTCTGTCAGATAATCTGCAGAGATGTGGACTTCCCGGAATTTTAAATAATTTTTTGTACAATTTGCTGTCAGAAAAACAAATGAACTTTTCACTTGGACAACTGACAACTTCCAGAATTAGTTACATGGGCCTGCCCCAAGGCTCATGTCTAAGTCCCCTTCTTTATAACTTTTATGTCAAAGATATTGACAATTGTTTGGCAGAACAATGCACGCTAAGACAACTTGCTGACGACAGTGTGGTTTCCTTAAGAGGCTCACATGCCGTCAACTTGCAAGGACCATTGCAAAATTCCCTAGATAACCTATCTTCTTGGGCTAGGAGTCTGGGGATTGATTTCTCACCGCAGAAAACTGAACTGGTAGTGTTTACTCGAAAGCGGTATCCAGCCCAACTGCAGCTTAATCTTTTGGGCAGAAACATTACTCAATCGTTGTCTTTCAAATACCTTGGGGTCTGGTTTGATTCAAAGTGCACTTGGAATGTCCACATTACGTATTTGAAGCAAAAATGCCAGAAAAGGATCAACTTTTTCCGTTCAATTTGTGGCACATGGTGGGGTGCTCATCCGGGAGACCTCATAACTCTTTATAAAACAACTATTCTCTCTCTTCTAGAGTATGGCTCTTTTTGCTTTCTCTCGGCAAGAAAAAGTCACCTTATAAAATTGGAACGAATTCAATATCGTTGTCTGCGTATTGCTCTTGGCTGTATGCACTCAACGCATAACATGAGTCTTGAAGTTCTGGCAGGCGTAAAACCCTCCAGAATCGGTTCTGGGAGCTTTCGCTCAGAATATTAATCAAATGTGGAGTGAAAAACGCATTTGTAATAGACAATTTTGAAGAAATGTTAGGGCTGAACACACAATCTCGATTTATGAGAATTTACCACCACTACATATCGTCGGATATGTGTCTTCCGTGCTATACTCCATGA
This sequence comes from Aedes japonicus, assembly GCA_034211315.2. Classification (NCBI taxonomy): domain Eukaryota; kingdom Metazoa; phylum Arthropoda; class Insecta; order Diptera; family Culicidae; genus Aedes; species Aedes japonicus. The sequence continues at coordinate 67,844 of JASCZW010007319.1, forward strand.
CCATGCTCACTTCACCTATAGCAGTTCATCAATTCATTATGATCTTTCCATGAAACAAGCATCTCATGGGATTCCGGATCCACTTCGTTCTATTATTATTCCGCGTATTTTTACAGAAAAGTACCAACACGTCAATTCCGAAAAAGGTTTTTCACTGATGGGTCTCGCCTCAATGGATCCACTGGCTTCGGTGTCTTCAATGAAAACTCTAGCGCCTTCCACAAACTTCAGGAACCTTGTTCTGTTTATGTTGCTGAGCTGGCAGCAATCAACTTCGCATTGGGGATGATTTCCAACATGCCCGCAGACCATTACTTCATCTTCTCGGACAGCCTCAGTTCGATTGAGGCTCTTCGGTCGACGAAACCTAGTAAACACTCATCTTATTTCCTTTCAAAACTAAGGGAACAGATGAGTGCGCTGGTCGAAAGATCATATTTGATTACCTTTGTATGGGTCCCTTCACATTGCTCAATCCCAGGCAATGAGAAAGCGGACTCGCTCGCAAAGGTGGGCGCCCAGGAAGGCGATTTGTATGATAGACAAATTTCACACGATGAATTTTACCATTTAGTACGTCAGAGTACCCTTTCGAGTTGGCAAACCGATTGGGACACCGGAAATCTAGGACGGCTGTTACATTCCATCATTCCTATTGTTTCATCGAGGGCGTGGTTTAAGGACCTGCACGTTAGCCGTGATTTCATCCGTGTGATGAGTAGACTTATGTCCAACCACTACAAGTTAGATGCACATCTCTTCCGAATTAACCTCGTGGACAGCAATCTTTGCCGGTGTGGAAACGGTTATGATGACATCGATCACGCAGTCTGGCAATGCACGGATAATTACGCCGCCAGAACACAACTATTGAATACCCTAGAGGCCCAAGGAAGACAACCTTATGTTCCTATAAGAGATGTGTTGGGATCTCGCGATCTGTGCTATATGCAATCGATTTATGTGTTTCTTCAAATGTCTAGTATAAGAATTTAATCTGCTTATGTTTTTGTTCTTCTTTATTCATAAGTTTGTGTTTGTTTTGTTCCGACATCGGAGGAGTCTCATCGTCGCCCAATGGTAACCACATCCGGTAGAATACAAAATGGAGCCCTGACCATTCCGCACCAAGTTATTGTGCTGGCGACAACTATCTGATGAGACTAAAGAATCCTATTTCCATGTTCCTCTTTCCAACCCATCCCAAAAATATGTCACCTGTTTTAACCTCGGGTAAACCGCGAGTAAACGGCCCAAGTCCTACTAATCCTAGTATTAAGTCATTACGTTATACAAAAATCAATGAATTATCGGCTCCGTAAAGCTAACGCAATTGAGCCTCCCAAATAAATGAACTAGGTAAAAAAAAAATAACTTTTAAAGATGGCCGAAGGGATATAAAATCAAACGTTTATTTTTGCACCTTGTTTCTTGCAATCCAAAATGAACACATAAAACAATAAAAAGGAATAAATGGTATGCCAAGATAACATTCCGTGTTGGAAAGATT